>JAWDEX010000004.1:153382-178674 GCA_035221805.1 Trichilia hirta | reverse complement strand
CTTTTTTATCTAATACAAAATATTATTTTTAATATTTTAATATAAAAAGATAAAATATAATAGATATTACCTGAGATAGAATTTTTATATAAGAAAAATTTGCACTAAATTATATTAACCATGGATAAAATTTACAGAGAATAAAATAGGGTTATGACAAAATCACCATGAAGAAAAGCAGTCTTCACATCCATCTGTTTAACTTTTAAGTTAAGGTGAATTGGCAAACCCAAAACAACTCTAATAAATGACATTTTTACAATTGAAGAAAATTTTTATCAAAATTAACTTCTTTTTCTTTTTACTAAAACTTTGACAACTAATCTAGTTTCGTAACCTAAAATTGAAGAGTCATCTTCATATTTTACCCTAAAAATCTATTGGTTCTTTAAAATTCTTTTGCCTTTACGTAGCTTAACCAAATTAAAAGTGTGGTTATCATAAAGAGATTTCATCTCATCTTTTATGGCTTTTAACCACTTTTATTTTTACTTACTATTTATGTTGAGTACATGCTCACTAAGAAAATAACGTGATGATGGTCTTCTTATTCTATCGGATCTTCTAAGAGAAGTTTCTAAAATCTCTAAAGTTATTGTCTCTATAAATATTAATTGTTGATCAATTTCAATATTGTCAACTAAAGCATCTGGAATTTTTATACTCTACTGATCATTATAGACCTGATTATCATTCTTAGCTTTATAAGATGCATTATTCATAAAAATTAACTCAATATTAACAAGGCTTTCATTACTTTTAGAATCTTTTTTCCTAAATTTTTCAATATTTTCAATAGTTTGATCTTCAAAAAATATTACATCGCGACTTTTAACAATCTTTTTTTCAATTAGATCATATAATCTATATGGCCAAACTTATCTTGACTATAACCAATAAAAATGCACTACTTAGTCTTAGCATCTAGTTTTCACCTTTATTCTTAGGAATATGCACAAATGCTTTGCATTCAAAAATTATTAAGTAATTATAGAAAACATTATTGTCAAACCAAATTTTGTCAGGAACATTACTATCCAAAACAACAATAAGAGACAAATTGATAACATGAGCAGCTATACAAAGTATTTTTACTTAAAATAAATTTGATGTCTCTGTAAGTAAGCTTCTACCCAGTCTTAGAAGGTGAGAAGTGGCATTAGGGCAAGAAAGCTTGAGCAAAGAGCGCCTTTTGGCAAACTACTAGATGGTTAAGGTAGGAATAAATTAAATCCCTTATCAAAATTAGAGAAGAAGTTACTAGGTTATATATATAGATATTAGTCACAAATTACCAACAAAAGCTTTTTGGGATGGGTGTTGGCCCATTACTAAGAATAAAATTGTGAGATCACAAGGGTTATGTTAAAAGGGACAATATTATTGATAAGTGTTGAGACAAGTGTTATATATGATATAAGAGTCAACTCTCTTTCAATACAATCATAGGTTCGAGGAGGAGTTAGGAAAAAGTTATTAGGCTTGTAACTCTTAGTCTCATAGGGTGAAAAGTGGCACTGGAGCAAGAAAATCTGAGTAAGGAGTACCTTTTGGTAGGCTAGTAGATGGTTAAGGGAAGAATAAATCAAGTTCTATATCAAAATTAGAGAGAGAGTTACTAGGCTGTATATGTGGATATTAGTCTCAAATTGTCAACAAGATCTTTTGGGATAGACATTAGCTCATTACCAAAAACAAAATAGTGAGGTTACAAGGATTGGGTTAAAACGAACAATATTGTTAATAAGTATTAGAACATGTATTATAATTAGTATTAAAGTCAACTCTTCTTTGGTACGATTGTGAACTTAAGGATGAGTTAAGTAAAAGTTAGTGGGTCTATAACATTCTAATTTTAGAGAGCAAGAAGTAGTGTCAGGGTAAGAAAGTCTAAGTAAAAAGCAGCTCTTAGCAGATTGCTAGATGGTTAGGATAAAAATGAATCAAACTTCACATCAAAATGAGAGAAAAAGTTACTAGACTATTTATGTGATATTAATTCCAAATTGTCAATAAGGTCTTTTGAGATGGGTGTTAACTTATTATTAAGAAAAAAATAATGAAATCATAAAGATTGAGTCAAAACAAATAATATTATTAATAAGTGTTATAACGGGTGTTAAGTATATAACAGTAATAACGTGTGAGACCTCATTTGAAGCATGATATTAAATAACTATATTTTACTCTTACGCTTTATGTGGTTCCAAATGAATGAATAATCCACTTAACATAGAAATAACTCAAACTCTGCTGGTGTTGAAGTCTTCCAACCATTCATTCTTTTATGTAGACATAAGGTGGGAAGATCGTTCCTAGATAATGAGTCTTATAAATCATAGAATTACGATACAGAAAGCTAAATGGGATGATATACATGAGAGAAGAGGCGACATTATATTTTGCACCAAGCATATCAAGATAGCCAAGTCGATGATTTTGAAAGGATGGTAACCCAAGTGATGGAACTAAATTAAAGGAGGAGAGGGAGTGCTTCATCTAAGAGAAGGTAATTCCTTTGACTAGAATTTGCCAGCAACAATTAGATAGAATGAGTGTCATAGATCAATCACGACCAATGACCATAATCACATAAGCATTCATTTGAAAGAGACAACCAAAGAGAAATTACTATCACTTAGATCTTTTATAAGCTCCTCACAAGTTAAAAACAAGAGAAAATTTTAAACAATACAGTATCAATAAGATTATCCCATAAAAATATGTTGCGTTATAAATTTTCTTTTTTATTATAATTGTTACTCTCATAATAGGTAAATTTCAAAGTAAATGAGTATGTAGCTAAAATTTATTAGATTGACATAAAGATAAAATAGTATGTCTGTCTTAATAAAATTTAATACTATTATTTGGATATTTGCATATTAATTTTAAGTGATAACTTTGTATGGTATCAATTTCATTGAAAGATCGCGTATCTGATTTTTCGCACCTGATTTGTATTTGTTTCTATCTTTATTGAATGTAATTCACGTAACAAGTCTGTCCGATATTAGTTATTAATTTTGCACGTGAAAAAGCTTGTCATATGATATATGTCAACAAATTTGGATTCAAGCAGATAACAAAAAAATAGTGTGCAGTCTTGTGATAAAAGCACAGGCAATAGCACCATATGTTATAGGATATGGTTTTATGCATCTCCCCACTACCATCTGAGAGAATATATATCTCCGGATGAGTTTGCATGGGCTGGGATTTCATTGCTGCACTTTGTGATATATATATATTGGTCCCCTTTTTATTTCAATCAAAAACAAAAAACCATACATATGTTTGGTTCTCATAACTTATCAACATTCAACCCATTGCTTTTTCTTACACCGACCCACTTACATCGATTCCAAATTCTTTCCCTTTCATTGACTCTATGTCACATTCCTTACTTTTGCACAAGTCTTTGTCAATTAAAGATGAGGTAGTGCACAGAATATACCAGAACCACTCTAATAAGTTTTTATAAATGTTTCTTTTCACATTTCCGTGAAGCCAAGACCATTATTTTGAACCACTTTTTATCGTTAGAAAGTCGCAGATCTGGAGATATTTTGGATCGTTTTGTTATCAATCCATTGGAAGAATTCGTTCAGAAAACGCGGCTTAAAAATATTGGTGTCAATGAGCTTATATATCCTTCTGAAATTTCTGGCCAACCTACTCTCACCATCTCTAATACTCTCAACCATCAAAACAATCTCATCTCATTCAGTGTTGTGGCAGAAGTTCTACTCTAACTAACTTCCTAAAACTATCTTTCATAGCACACACAATGCTAAGCGCTTCTTAATTCTAATCAACATGTATATAAGTAGACATAAGACAAGGGATAATGGTTTCATGAACATCATAGAGCAAGTTTTAGGTTAACATTCAAGCGTGTTGGTTTAAGATAATATGCCAAGCTCACCAATAATATTAGAAGCATTAATCTAACACTGTACAAAAATAAAGTAAGGTTTAATATGAGATTAACAGCTCTTTATTTTTATAATTTTGGATTCAATTAGTGTGTAATAAAAATTTTGATTAAAAAAATTTATTTTATATCTTATAAAAAGTGGCGGAACTATGTTATGCCCTACAATGCCATAACAAATATTCAAGTTTTTTATCTATGATCTCAAAATTTCTATTGTTTAATATTTATTTAAAATAAAATTAAAAAATATCCAATTAATTTATTTGAACACAGTAAAAATAAATTATTTTCTAAGTCATGATAATCACAAATTGGCTTTCGAAATGTATTTAGCAACATTTTTGATATTGCTGAAAAAAACATTGTCCTATAGTTAAAAATATTTTTCTATCTATTTGACTTTTTGAGTATTTAACACAAATAAATAAAGTACTTTCTAAAATTAAAGTATTTTTCTATTTATCCTTTTAGGATTTTTCTTATGCTTCCTATTACAAAATTCATTATTGGATAGTGTCAATAAAAGCATTGATTAAAGTAGCATATATTTTCTTGACTTAAAATTTAAATCAATCTTGTTAATAATCTTAAATATAAAAATCTCAATAAAATTTAAATATAAGTTTTAAGTTATTATTTTTAAAATAAATTTTAAAAATTAATTCTTTTATATTTATATGTTTACAAATATAAAAATTTAAAATCAACATATATAAAATAACTTTTACTTATGTACATAATAAAAACTATGTTACTGTGATTTTTGTTATGATTTAAGATGTTATACGAAAATTTAATCTATATAATTCCAATTTATAAAACAACTTTAATAAATTTAAATTAAAATAAAAATATTAAAAACTAATCATACTGCTTTATTACATCAAAAATCTTAAGTTATGCAATTCAAGGTAAACTAAAACTTAATAAAAAAAATTTTTTTTCATTATATCCCACCTTCACTCTCAAATTCGAATTCAGTTGAAAAAGTTAAATATAAAAATTATTAATTATTGAGCTATAAGGCCTAAGGGTAACTAAAACTTTAAATTGCTCTATTTCTTCTAAAAAAAATCAAAATCAAATATAAGAAAAGATACAATATCATAATAAAAAATTTTGACTAATAAATTTAAAGGAAAAGAAGAGAGATGTCAATAAATTAACGAGATTGAGATGATTTTTTTTTAAAAAAATTTAATTAAAATTTTTTAAATCATTTACATTTAAATAAAAAGTTAAAAAATAATTATTTTTAATTCAATAAATTTTATTTATTATTTTTTTTTTTACACACTCCCTCACCCCATCCTAAGTATTACGAGCGCACAATGGCTCGAGAGCCATGGTGGTATAAATTCACTACCAAGCGTCTTTTACTCTGTTATTAGATTCTTTGCTATTGAATTGACTAGTTAATTTGAATAATATTATTTGTTTTATTTAATTATTTTTTTAAAAAATATTTTAATTAATATATTTGTTGATGTTTAAAATTTTCAAAGTAAAAAAATTGGTACACTACACAGATATTGATGTTGTTGTCATAAGAACAAGATGAAGTAATATTCGGCCTCGGCCAAAAATTTTCGGGCTCTCACATAAAATTAAAGCAAGCAAATTAAGAGTAAAACCAGCATACCGACATATAAACTTTAATACTTAAGTTAGTAAATAATATAGATAAGTAACGGAGAAAAATACGAAAGTAGAAAATAATGTTTAGGCTGATTACTGACCCGAATAATTGGGTCGGGACTGCTTGTAGTAACGGATATTCACTAGAAGGTTCAATTTAAAAGTACCTCTAAAAAAAATGTCATCTTTTACATAGTAATTTCAGTATTTATAAAGCTTATACACGTGTAAATATTAGAGAACGAGAAGTCTGATTAAACAGAATAAAGCATAAATAACCGACAAGTCCTTTTACTATTTACTTGTATTAGATTAAGATGGTGCAATAAATGCCTATAGTCCATAAGGTATAGTGCTTCTTAATGTAATAGGACATTCAGGTCATTCTTAAAAAATGCACCAAGTTATCTCATTTGACTCTTCTATTTTTAAATGTTGAAATCAAGTCGCCTCGATAATATGGATATAAATGAGGATACCGAGATAGTCAAGTTTGGGTCAGATCGTTCATATAATAGGAAGAATAGTGATGAAAAAATTGGGTCAAAAAAATCTTTAATAATATTGATTAATTAGATGATTAATATTTATAACTATATATCTTATTATTCTGTCTGTTTGTTGATCAAATGATAGTATCCCATCATTTAAAATAAAAATAAAAATTAAATAAAAAAAATAATATTACTTGTATTAATCTATTCAAACCCATTTGTTACTATGAAGTACAACACTACCTACTAACCATGGGTGATTCAAAATGTCGATGTACTTATCTACTTTCATTCATATAGTCCAGAGCAATGAATTGATTTAGGAAATAAGAACCAAGAACCATTGAAAGATGATAAGAAGTGAATTTGAAATGTATAGAAAGTATACTTCTCTTCTCTTGCCCGTTGAATTTAAAAAGGAAAATATATTCCACGTGATATTCTTTTTTGCAAGTTAAATATGCGATGGTACTATAAAATGTCTTGTCAAAATTCAACCAACTTAACGTAATAATATATTAAATCAAGCCACTAGATTCCCGGCACTTGGAGGATTACCAACCTCTTGTTTTCTTGATTAATTAACAAAACTTTTGTTAACTAATTAGACTATTAGGTCATTTCGTGATATATTTAGTTAGGCAATAATTGAGAACATGTACAAACAGAAACAATGGACAAGCAGAGAATTTATTTCTTCTGTTTAAGCTATGTATTTCAATTCATAAACAAATTGTAATTTATGTGAATAAGAGAGCTAATTTTGGTTTATGGTTTTCTATATTTATCATTGTCAAAAATGGAATCATTCCATTATCTATACAAGTCAAATAAAACATCCAACTAATATGATAAGTCAACCAAACAAGATTGCAAGTTTGGAATTTGCTTGTTTCTAGAGACATTGCATCCCCAAATACAGCCTTCTAAGACTTAAATTAATTAAGGTCAATGTTTTATTATATCATCAAACGCTATCAAAGAATGACTTTGTCAACCACTTTTTACCTGAAGAAATAGTAAGTCAAGCATTTCACATGAGTTTTTCAACATTCAGTTACTGTAAACGGCAAGATTTCACTTTCACTTGTTCATGTGCGTAAATTTTATACACAGTACGAAAATCGTTTCTTTTCTCCTTCCACCACCTACTTTAGATGGGTATAATTATTTATAATGATTATGAAATATCAAAATAAGAAGCATTTTTTCTGAATTATATTATATATGTATTTATGAATATTCCCAATTTCATTGTAAATATCATTAATACTTAATTATAATACAACATTGACAATACGAGAAAAAAAAAATTTTTAAATTACCCATGTACGTTTTCCTTTTCTATATGTTTTTTTATTTTTTTATTTCTACTCAGTCATTGCAATACCAATCCAAATGGAATTATTGATTTATTTATTTGTTATATACCACCAGTCAAATTAATTGGTGGATGGAATTCTTATAAACTAGGAGAATATCGTATTGAATTGAGGATAATATTTTTCAACCGACTATTTGGTTTGTTAATTAATTAACCATAAATTATTCTAATATAGTTCATGTTCCACGTACGAATCACAATCCATCGCACAATTATTCATAATATTTTTATAAAAAAATAAAATTATTCCATTTGTTTTCTATAAATCTACAAATTTGGGTAAAGGTTTTCATCTTATTTTATATGCAATCATTATTGTTAGTGTATATTAAAAGTTTACCCTTAACATATTTTATTATTTTATTAGAAAAAGGTCATTATTTTTGTAGCCCTCCTTCGTAATGCGTAATGTCTTATTTTTTATTGTATTAATTCGAGAATAAAATTACTTTATCATGCAAGTAAACATTACAAAAAATTATGTTTTTCTACAGATTTGTCCATTCCATTTTTAATTTTTTAATATGAGATATTGAACAATTCTAAAACTAGTTAATTTAATTACTTCCAAATTAAATAACTAAAAAAGAAATTCATTTTGTTGAGTGATTAAGTAAAAACATATATGTATGATGTTGGATTTCACTAACGATAAGAGGGAGTTGATAAGGCTGTGAAGTGGATATATAATAAGATATTATAAATAGGATCTTGAAACGTACAATTCCAAAATTATATTAAAAAAAAAAATGTTTCGTGATCACAAGTCAACTTTTAAAATTTTATCTAATAATTGTGTAATAGAAAGATTTCATTAATTTTCCCTTTTTTTTTCTTATTCAAATAGTTTATTACTTTTTCATCAATTGAATTTATAATATATTAATTACTTTGTTAGTTTACTCCATCCAAATAGATACACCTCTTATTCCTAAAGTTTGATTATTAATTAATCGAGTGATTAATTTGGATCCAATTTGTTTAATCAACATGTGCACACGCTCAAGATCTAAACACTTTTGGGTCAACCCAAATCAATAAGTAAACTATTTATTATTCAATTAATACAAGAATAATTTCTACCATTTGATTAAATATAAAAAATAGTCTTGCAATCTTTTAAAATACTCGTGTATATTCTAATTTATTAAAATATTTATTAATTTAAATAAATTTCTTTTCTTATTATAACTATAATGATACATTCTTAACTTTAATAATTTTAAGAGATAAATATAACATGATATATTTATTTATATTTAACTAAATTTTAAGAGATAAAGCTGTTTTAACCATCAACTTTAAACTTGTGTCACAGTAGAGGTTTCACTTACAAAATTGTCAACACAACACAAATATAATAAAAATACAAGACATACAGGTAATATTGATAAAGGCTTCAATTTTGAATATTTTATGAACTTACAAAAAGAATTATAACGTACTTGTCTTAAACTCGAGCATCACTTTTTCACTTTCTCTTGATGAATGCTTAATTCTTTTATAAAATTTATAAAAATAGTATTCTTGCCCAAGTACACTATTTGTTATATTACGAATTTGAATTATACTTTAAATCGATCTTAACTACGTTTCTTACTTTCATTAGGACTCAACCACACTTTTGACAATATACCTTTAATTGAGTATTTGTTTTTCCTAATGTGTTGTCACACTAAAAATTATGCAAGTTCTTTTTTACCTATTTGCACCTTCTGTGTTATTGTTATGGTATTCAAAATCTTACTTTAATTGAGTTTAAGGTAAAAGTTTTAACTTTCGAAATATCTTAAAATTAAGAGTATGACAGTGTGCTACCTATTTATTTCAAAAATAAATAAGGCAAAAATTTGAGGAATATATCATTAGCACATTGGTCGTGCTATCCATGGAGTAATTATTATTTGTGCTAGATTAATTGAAGTTAAAAACTAACTTTACTTTTTTCACTTTATAATCTATTTAATAATCACAATTTTACCTTTAAAATAACTTCATTTGAAGGAGAAAATTTTTACTAAACATTTATTTTTATTAGCAGATTTATTACTTAACTCTCTTTTGAGATTCAAGATTTTATCACTTAGATGATAAATTCTTAAAAACTATCACTTATGTCTATTGAAGTTTGCATTCTCTCAAATCCCTCAATAAAATTATAAAAAATTACTTATTTATAATAAAAAATTAATTGCTTATTTATTAATTTTTTTATAATGACATAAAAGGTTAAAAAAGTTAATTTTATCATATTTATAACCTAACATTTTTATTTGTCATAAAAAATAAATAGAATCAAGTGTATAATAAAAAATAATATATTTTAAAATTAATATATAATATTCAAGAATTATAAAATAAAATATTAGTGATTATATAATTGACCCACCTACAACTAAAAATAGAATAATATTTTTAATGTTTAAAAATTTTAAGTTTTAATAAAAGAAAATATATCAAAAATAGCGATTTATACTAGTATATTTTTATTCTATTATATATTAAAAAAATTAAGTGAAAAAATAATTAAATTTATTATAGGACATGTGAGATATATATATATATTTTAGAAGAAATAAGTAATGATTATTTAAAAACTATTAGTTAAATAATAAATTTATAAATTTTAAGAGTAATAATTGATAAATTTTTTAGGGTAATTCATTTACTATAATCTTGTTGAGAGAGTTTGAAGGAATACAAATGGGGATAAGTGATAATATTTAAAAAAAAAAAATAGTATCTAAATGGTAAAACTGTAAAGTTAAGTTTTCATTATTAGTATTGTTACAAATGTTTTTTATTTCTAAGTTATACGTAAAATTAACCAAAGAAGTCATTTGTCATTTTAAAAAATTAAGAAAACAATTACAATGCATCCAATAAACCAATGATAATAGTATATTTGAGAGAATTATCGAAGAATTCAAAAGGTCAATTTTTGACTTTTCCAAATGGAACCAACCCATGAAAACGTCTATGTTCAATTTGACATCGAAGTGAGAGGAGTAGAAGCTGTGAAATTCGTGGGGTCCACCATGTTCATTGATAACCAACTGATGAAACTACACGCTACTAAAGCCGGCCATGAACAGTGCCATTTCATTGAGTCGCATTTACATTTAAGACTGGCCACACGTAATTTGTATGGATTTAAAATAATTCATATATTTTAATTTAAAATTAAATTAATTTATTAAAATATTATAAATTAATTTAATTTAAACAGTAAAATATAATTTAAAACGATATAAATTCACAGTTTAAATTATATTACAAAATTAATATTATAATATTTAATTATTATTGATTTTATAATTCTTTTAATATTTAAATTTAAATTTTACAAATAATTTTTTTTTAATTTTTTATAAATAATTTTTAAAATTTTTATCATATATAAAAAGTAAAAATAATTATGAATAATTAAAATAATAAAATAAGCACCCATTGCGTGCAGTCGAGTGGTTTCATTCTGGGGTGCTGGTCCTGAGTTCGAATTTTTTGGAGTGCATTTAGGTGTAAGAATCTGGTGCAGCCGGAGTTTTATCATGTACTTGGTACCACTGCAGTGTGGTCCCTATACATAATTTTAATTGATTCAGGACAGGTACTGTGTGATTAGCGGACATGTACTCTAAAAGGGTAAGTGCCTGATCCATATATGGTCGACCACCGCAGTGATGGCTGAATATAAGAGTTTTCTCGTCGCCTAAAAAAAGATAAATAAATAAAATTTTTTATAAAATAGTTTAATTAGTAAATTTATAATTTAAAATTAACTTAATTTAAAATTTATAAATAATTTTTAAAAAATATTAATTTATAAATCAATTCAAAAAAATATTAAACGAATTATGGCGGATAGGATGATTTAGATGGGATCCTTTTAAAAATATTCGCTCCATTGACTTCAATATTCCCTATTCACGTACAATCAATCATGTGGAATCCTGGGCTTTCCGACAGTATCGCCTGCATAATAACTCCATTTCCGTAACTAAAACTAAGCTAAACGATCTCCAATTTCATCGCCACTTTGGGTAATTTCATCATATGATTATTTAACATTTATTATTTAAATAAAACTTTTTAGTTTATCGTCTTTTAATGCTCGTGGGTTTCTTTTCTTTTCTTTTTTTTTCAAATTTCATTTTATTTTGATTGCTGAGAGAAATCACGGTATATTTTCTGGGCAACGAGACGGGGAAATTTGGTAAATGGGTTGTAAATATTACTAACGAATGTCGCTTTTGATTCATTGAACTTGGACTGCATTTGGGTTGTCAATTGGAGGTTAGGTTCTTTGGTGAATTCAAGATTGATACAAATATTGAGGAAACCTGAGGACCATTAAGTGCGGAGAAACGAAAAGGAAAAGGTAATAATAAGTACTTTTGCCGTTTTAAGTACTTTTTCTTTTCGGCTTTTCTCATTCGTTTAATGTTCTTTGAACTTCTTGTGACCCTACAGGTGTGTTTGGTAGAGCTAATAAAGTGATTTTGCAGCTGCATAGACTTTTTGAGTTTGTGGGTTTGCAATCTTACGATCCACTATCAATGGCTTTGGTGACAAGCATATGACGAAGGTGAGCTAGCTGGGTTTATTTTATTGAATGGCCTTTTGTATATCCGCCCTTGAAATGACGAAATATGGAATTAGAATTGTAAATTAATCTGCTTGTTGTAAGTTGATGAAGTCAGACAGAAACACAGAGATATAGAGGTAATGATAAAAATATTGAATAATTATTTGCTGAATAACTAGTATTTAAAAAAAAAAAATTGTGGTTGGATATTTAGAAAGATGTGCTTAAATTGATTAAAAATGACATGACCACTGGTTCCTGGTCAAGTTGTTTTTTAGGGTTCCAAAAGGTCACATGTTTCTTGAACTTTCTAATTCTTTTTTTTGGGTATAGCATAAGCATAATATTTTTTGTGACTTCGTATTTAGAGCTAAAATGTTTTGATGTTCTTTTAAGTTTGAATGACTTTTTCAAGCAAAAAATAGTATTTCGGTACAAGCACAGGACTAAGTTTAGCTGAAGAGTAGTGGTTGTGTAAAATAAGACATTCACAATAAGCTTGGTATCTATACCTCTTGCCAAATGAACTCAGCACAGTTGCTTTTTTTTATTTTTCTTTAGTTATGTTTTTTCTCTTTTTTTTTTTTTGGCTGGCTTTCTGAATTTATGGATAATTTAAGTGAAAGAAAAACCCTATATGAGTTGTTATGGATCTAAAGAGAATTAGATTCCGTTCAATAAGAGCGGCGTGGTGATTTTTGTGTCACAAGCATTCTAAGATGAAAACTTAAAATGTGAAAACTTTTTGTTAGCATAAATGAATCTCACTAAAAGTCAACACAACAAAAGCATCACAATATCAAAGGAAACTTTAAATAATATTTCCATTTGTTGGACATTAAAGATGATTTCAGATGTTTGATCTTGCATATAGACACTAGTTTCAACCAAAAGAAATTCTTTCAAATGGATGGTTATAAACGATATGAGTAATAACTTTTACTGTGCATCTTTTGAAATCAAAATTCTTTGACAGAAGCACCATTTTACAAAGGTTTTCTCGCTTTCAAAGTAATCATAATATATACATTAAAAAATACAAAAGAAAAGGTATATGAAGAGGAAAATGTCAGCTATATGCTTCTAGTTTTCTTCTTGGCTCCACCTGCATGTCAATGCCTTCTCGAACTACATATTTTACTAAGCAATTATAGAAGTTAAGCAATTATCTCCATCTTCTTCCATCAAACACTTGGTATTGAATAATCCTTTCTGTCGGTTCATAGAAATATTTAATTTTGCTTCCAACTTTGTTTCATATCTTGTATATGGCATAGAATGAATCCAGATTCATAGCTCATTGCTAATGCAATACTCTATCCTAACTTGAAAAGTTTGACCTTCACTCCTTTCAGGATTTATATAAGCATGTCAGTAAACCTTGTACAACAAGGCTTTGTAGTTGCTTCTACTAGCTTCATTCTGTGTTGTGGTTGGTTTCCATCTTGTATTACCTATCACTGTTTGCTTAAAATGGTTAAACATTTTAGTTTTGGTTCATGAAACATACAAGCAAAAGTTTTACGTTGTTTGGATTTCTGTATTTTGAGGTTGCATGGAAAAGAAAAACATATAATCTGCTAAATGATGCTTTCCATGATGATGGAGCTAATCTTTTTTTGTTATAGGTGTTTTGTTTTAGTGATTTGATTTCTGCAGTTGCAGGTAAATTTATAGTCCTTGTTTCCAATGGCTCATTCAACTGAAGAGGCTCAAACAAAAGAGATGGACATTAGAAGTTTGTCATCTTCTAGCTGTCACACACAAAGTAATCGATACGTTCACAAGGTGGGACTTCCCCCCAAGCAAAACCTCTTCAAGGAATTCAAAGAAACTGTGAAGGAAACTTTCTTCGCTGATGATCCTCTCCGTCCCTTCAAGGATCAACCAAGGTCTCGAAAGTTCATCCTCGGCATTCAGACTATCTTTCCCGTTCTTGAATGGGGGAGAAGTTACAATTTGAAAAAATTAAGGGGAGATCTCATTGCTGGGCTCAGTATTGCAAGTCTCTGCATTCCTCAGGCAAGCTCACTGCATACTTGAAATTAGCAAACATATATCTCACAGAGGTAAACTGATTCTGTTTAGTTTACCGTATTTAACAGGATATTGCATACGCACAGCTTGCAAACTTGGATCCTCAGTATGGCCTGTGTAAGTTTTTGCATTACTTGTCATTTTTGTTACCAGATGAATTCTTTTCTTTTTGTCTTCACTTTGGTATTATGTTGATAAGATGTTTGCCATGTTTTTCACTTATGCAGACTCCAGCTTTGTTCCTCCACTGATTTATGCCTTTATGGGTAGTTCAAGAGATATAGCGATTGGCCCAGTGGCCGTGGTGTCTCTCTTGCTGGGAACTATGCTCCGTAATGAGCTTGATCCGGTAAAAAATAAATTCGAGTATCAGCGGCTTGCTTTCACTGCTACTTTTTTTGCCGGGGTTACACAAGCCACCCTTGGGTTTCTCAGGTATTCAGTCACTTCCTTCTATAAGTTTCAGAAGAAAATCTATGACGAAGTACCTAAAAATTTTCGGTTTTATATTGATCACCTATTTTCAATGTCAGAAATTTCCTTTGAAGGTCTCAAAGTATCAGTAGTGAGTAGTACTCATAAAATGGTATGATGGTTTGGTATTATTCTTAGGTTAGGTTTCCTCATTGACTTCCTATCCCATGCTGCCATAGTTGGTTTTATGGGAGGAGCTGCAATTACAATTGCCCTCCAACAGCTTAAGGGTTTCTTGGGCATCAAGAAATTCACAAAGAAATCAGATCTCATCTCGGTAATGCACTCAGTAATTGGTTCAGCCCACCATGGAGTAAGTTCTATTCCTCGCATATTTCCTTTTATATTTAAGTTTTTCTTTTTTTTTTCCTTCTGTTGTTAGGAGCTGAAACATGCTCAAACAAAACCCTATCTCAACCTATTGATCAAATTTGAATCAAGTACCTTCAAAATCTTAAATTATCTATGTTTTGCAGTGGAATTGGCAGACTATAGTCATTGGAGCAAGCTTCTTAAGTTTCCTTATATTTGCAAAGTACATTGTAAGAGCTAATAGTCCTCATCTCTGGTTGTCCTAACTACTGTATCATTTCTTCAAAACTGTTTCTAATAATCCTCTTACATGATTTGGTGAATCAGGGAAAAAAGAACAAGAAATTCTTCTGGGTTCCTACAATCGCTCCATTGATATCTGTTGTTCTATCAACATTTTTTGTATATATAACACGGGCAGACAAGCAAGGTGTTCAAATTGTAAGAATTTTCTTGTTTGCATATTCTTTTCTAATTATATACTTTTGTTAGTAATAGTATTATCTGCAATTATAATAAGAATTTTAGAATTAAAAGGGTGTGGCAGCAGTTTTAACACTACCTGTTTCACTGATTTATGTAGGTAAAACACATAGAGAAAGGAATCAATCCCTCATCTATCAATCAAATATATTTCAGCGGTGACTATCTTCTAAAGGGTTTTAGGATTGGCGTTGTAGCTGGGATGATAGGATTGACAGTAAGCCACTGTCGTAACAACCTATTTCCACTAATTCATCAAAAGAATTTGCATCATCAGTTCCTACATTTGAGTTTTCTTTCTATCTCATCTTTGTTGGGTGGATTTATCAGGAAGCCATAGCAATCGGAAGAACATTTGCTGCCATGAAGGACTATCAACTAGATGGAAACAAAGAAATGGTGGCACTTGGAGTAATGAACGTTGTAGGTTCAATGACTTCCTGCTATGTGGCCACAGGTGCGAAGAAAGCATATAAATAAAATCATGTGAAATTATCTAGTTTTGAATAATGATAATACACTTTCATATGTGGATGGCATAGAATAATAGTAATATATTTTAAATACGTGCATGTGGAAGGAGACTATTTATTTCTTAATAAATTTAAGAGTGGAAACAGAAAGAGTGAATTAATTTAGTGACTTAGCTCTATAATCACCTGATTGGACTGCCAATCATAAGATTTTGGGAGGATGTTATGATTAGTCTTTTGTTACACTCATTGCTTGCAGGTTCATTTTCACGATCGGCAGTGAATTACATGGCAGGATGTGAAACAGCAGTCTCCAACATTGTTATGTCCATTGTTGTATTCCTAACCTTGGAATTCATCACTCCTCTTTTTAAGTACACCCCAAATGCCATTCTAGCTGCCATCATTATATCAGCTGTAATTGGCCTAATTGACATCCCCGCAGCAATTTTGATATGGAAGATTGATAAATTTGATTTTATTGCATGCATGGGAGCCTTCTTTGGAGTAGTTTTTGCTACTGTTGAGAAAGGCCTCTTAATTGCGGTACGAACTTAACTAGTAAGATATATGCCGCTATGTTAAATGTAACTAGATCTACAAAAAATAAAACTAATCTAACTATATTATTAATGTGATTCTATGTTGGTGTCAGGTCTCTATATCGTTCGCTAAAATCCTCTTACAAGTTACCAGACCTCGGACTGCAATTCTAGGAAAGGTGCCTAGGACTACTGTGTACAGAAACATCCAACAATATCCAGAAGCAACCAAGGTTCCGGGTGTCTTGATCGTGAGAGTTGATTCTGCAATTTACTTTTCAAACTCTAATTACATTAAGGAGAGGTACATATGATTTTAACCCTCTTAGTTATTAACTTAGAGCACCTACAGAAGACTAATAATCTGCATCTAGGATATTCCAGATAGTCCATTAGCATCTAAATACATCTGCAATTGTTGTGCCTCTGTTTGTTTAGTTGTGAAAGCGCATAAGTTAAAGTATTTGGCAGATACTTAGTTTCTTGACTCCTAATATACCCTTAATGTTCTTTAAGTTCGTGTGTGTGCAAAAGAGTATCTTAATTTGGTTGCTAAATGATCGGAAATCCTGTGGGGAGGGTGTCAGAGATAGCATAAAATAGGTCAAGACTAGATTGCTGTAGCACCAAATAAGAAATATAGAAAGGGGACAAAATTCAATAGAAAAAAGATAAACTCTAGAAGGAAGGGAAAACTACAGAACTTTATTCAATAACCACTAGTCTGCCTCTAACCTGAAAAGAAGTCTTATTTGTAGTGGCACACACCTAATCCAAAGAGAAAAGGAATCTATTTCTGGTAAGTGATAGAATTCCTCCTCTAACAATAACGATAAATAACAAAGGAAAGAAATCTCTATCAACAAGGATCAGAGTTTCTACCCTAACAGGCACAAGAAAAGTCAAAACAAATAAAATGAAGCCTAATTCGACTAAACTAAAGACAATAAGACAATTCCAAAACTAGCCTAGCTCGTTCTACATGACTGATATATGAATTAATTGCTACAAACAGCTGGCATGGTTTTCTTTTAAGGTTAATATTTGTAACTTTGTCCCTATGAAAACTAAAAAGAGGATCCAATACGATGAAAGTAATTAAAGCTATTCTCATAAATATGTAGCAAGATTTTGTCTATGATAAGTCATGGTGATAGTAGTACTGATTGACATATAAAAATAGCTTTATAAATTCTTTAAAACTTCTTCTTAAATTTGTTAAGACATCAAAGGATGTTTCCTAATACTACTGCTAAAAAGTGACTTCTTTTCAGGATATTGAGATGGTTGGAAGACGAAGAAGAACAACTAAAAGGAGCCTACCCACCAAGAGTACAGTTTTTAATTGTTGAGATGTCACGTAAGTAATTGTCTACAAGTCTCTTCATTGAAAACCCATTATTCTTTATCAATATCTATCCCCATTCAACCTTGTTTACATCTAAATTCACCCCTAATTTTCTCTTTTCATTTTTGGGTTTCATTCAGCTGTTACTGACATCGACACCAGTGGTATCCATGCCTTTGAAGAGCTACACAGAAGTCTCCAAAAGAGAGAGATTCAGGTAAATGAATGACTGCACATTCTATATAAACAAATGCATGTGACGTATATCCTGTAGACTCACTGTATAGAGAATGCATTAAAAATAGGCAGCAGCCTTACCAGAAACCTTCCCTTATGTTGTTTTCATTGACAGCTTATTCTTGCCAATCCTGGTCCTGTAGTGATTGACAAGCTTCACGCCTCAGATTTTGCCACCATGATCGGTGAGGATAAGATTTTCCTCACAGTTGCAGATGCAGTGTCATCCTGCTCTCCAAAACCAGTAGAGCAAGTCTGAGATTGAGAGAAGAAAACCCTTAATAACATCACTAAATTTATATATATTTCCCAAAACTATGATTTAATCTATGCACATCTTATAATGTATGATGAGAATTGATGGAAACTGAACTGAGTTGTGAATTGATATGGGGCTGGGGGACAACTTTTATGTAAGTGGAGAGCGTGAGTGGTTAATTTGGAATCATAATTTCAATCTAAAGAATCAAGTTCGTAACCATTTTCCTATCTTCATACCTTGGTTATGTGAGAGAAATTTTGTTTTGTTTTGTCATATTAATATATGTTTTGTGTGATTAATAGCTAAAATGATTCATTATTTGGTTATTTAATTTAATTGTTTAATCCCCTTGAGAATTAATTAATTTGAGTTGGTTATTTAATTTGAATTGATTAATAAGTAAAGTCGATGTTGTCTGCTATAATTTTTTGTTTTAATTTTTTTATATAGTGCTTTCATTCCTTTTGTGCTTTCCGTCAGCAATGAACTTAGACGAAAGGAAAGCCACATTCAAGCTGCATACCTAACCTTTCTTTAAGAAAAAGATATTCTATAATTCCATATATTTTATTCGTGGTCAGAATCTTTTGTCCTCTGATCAATAAGGTCAGAGAAACATTATATTATTATTATTATTATTATATATATATATATATATTCACTGACTCTGACAATTATAGTATATAAATACAAGCAAGATAATTCATAAAAATAATTTGTATTATAAGTATAAATCTTTACGTTATTTTTTCTCAAGAGAAATTGCTTTATTATTAACAATCTTAAGTTGTATTTTGATTTTTAAAATTTTTAATTAATTTAATAATCGAGTTAGTGATATATTATTATTATCTTATTTATTAGAATTTACTGTATAATTTTTAAAAAAATTAATGAATAATAATAATAATAATAATAATTTGAAGTTATATTTTAATTTTAAATGGCATTTGAGTTGAAAGTATTATAATATTTTTTATATTTTATGAGTTTTTAATTAGTGAAATAGAGCACAATTGTCAACTTACTTAAAATTTGAAAATTAAAATATAATTTAAAATTTATAACATTACTCAATTAAAAATAAAATATATGATATTGCAGACTCAATTAACACATAAATTTGGCTTCTCCCAGCATTACTGTTATCCATTTCATTGCAACTTGTAAGCCTCCATGATTAGATAGCGGAGGAATCACGTGACATTCGATTCGAATTTGAAAGGCGCGACATTTGTAATTTCGTAGGGCGATAGATTCCCTTGCAAAAAGTACAGGATTGGCACGGGCTCCAGGGCCAAAATCTTTAATCAAGACTTAGCCCAAAATAATCCCACACATCTGATGGTGGTAATGTAGTGATAACCATAATAACCGATATGTCATCCTTTACATAAATATTTACACGACTTGTAGTTGTTTACCCTGTCATGATTTCAAACGACTGTCGTAATGTCGTTTATTGGATTTTTATTAGGTCGTCTATAGGAAGCTCGTCCATGGGAAATGCTGTAGCTTATGTTCAGGTTCTCCATCCGTTGCCAATGGTTTTACTCCCATCACTCCGTTCGATCATCACTCACCTGCACCACACACCGCCGCCGCCGCCGGTACTCTCAATAACTTCAACTTTCTTTCTCAAATCCAAACTTTCAATACCCACTTTGAAAAATTTCTCCCTTCTCTTCTCTTCCTCTCCTAAACCCCAAAACCCGAACCTCCGTGCCACTTCAAAAGGTAAGAACTAAAATTAGTTTTTCATTTATTTTTATTTTAATTATTTAATGTAACTTTTTCTCCCTTTTGGCGAAGATAACACTCTGATTTTCAAAAAAGACGAGCGATTGGCTGCTGTTAATGGTGAGATTGAAGAAAAGACTGGGACTCTTAGGACTATTGTAGCCATTGTGACTTCCATAGGTGGTCCGCCTGGCGCTGTGGGGATTGTAAGGTTGTCAGGTCCCATGGCTGTGGATATTGTTGGGAGAGTGTTTAGACCAGTGAAGAAGAAGAGGAAGAGTTATGATTATGGTTCATGGAAGCCCACCAGCCATGTTGTTGAGTACGGTGCTATTTTGGATCGTCATGGGAAAATTGTTGATGAGGTATCAAATGTTTAAGCCCGTCAGTGTCATTTTTGAACCTTGCGAACTGGTGTTTTTTGAGTAGATTATGCTATTAGTTTAATGTAATGGGTGGTTGTCTTCAGTTTGCGGTTGAAATTTGAAACTTAATATGATTCCAACGTTTGCATTCTGAAGGCATAGTTGTGACTATAATTTTTTTTCACGTTATTATAGAATTGCCCATGTTGAGTATGCTATATTATGAAACAGTTTACTGTACTGTAGGTTAAGGATGATTCTGGATTTTTGGAAAAAAGTTGCTATGACCATTTAATTCAAAATGGGATGGAAATATGTATTTTTTATAATGTTAGTTGCTTGAGTTTTGAACTTAATTTTGGTTTTGTGGTTCTTGTTGGATTGGAAATGGATGTGGTAAGTGGGTAATTTTTGTTCTCTAATTATGTTAGGTTTTAGTTGTACCCATGCTGGCCCCAAGATCTTACACCCGTGAAGATGTGGTAGAGCTTCAATGTCATGGTAGTGAAGTATGTTTGCATCGAGTGTTAAGAGCTTGTTTAGAAGTTGGGGCAACCCTTGCTGAACCAGGTTCGCTGCTTGTTATATATTTCAACCTTTGTGATTTCTTTACCACACAATATCAACCAAGTGTGAGAAATATGGGTTTGTTGGTTTCTACCACCCTACACAGATATGTTGGCATATTTGACTTTCTGGTGGTTGTGTTTTTCCTTTTCAAAGCATATAATATTGATGCCATTACAAAATGGTCATACAGTTGAATTGCGTTCTTTCTTTTCCAGGTGAGTTCACTCTCCGTGCCTTTCTTAATGGCCGATTAGACCTATCTCAAGCTGAAAATGTTGAAAAGTTAATTTCAGCAAAGTCAGTGGCCGCTGCAGATGCAGCTTTGGAAGGAATTCAGGCATGTTTCATTTTCAGAAATATTGTCAGTGGCCACTACCTTGTTTTTGTATAGTGCAATCTGTTAATTAGCCAGTAACTGTTAAATATGTCAAACTTTCCCTATATAAGTCATTTTAATTGTTTGGCATCAGGATTAAGAAACCTTGAATAATTTGCTTTCGTTGACAGGGAGGCTTCTCTTCTTTGGTCAAATCAGTTAGAGCACAGTGTATTGAGTTGCTTACTGAGATTGAGTCTCGTTTAGATTTTGATGATGAGATGCCTCCACTAGATGTGAATTTGGTCATCGATAAAATACACACCATGTCACAAGACGTGGAATATGCACTGGAGACTGCCAATTATGACAAACTTTTGCAATCTGGATTACAGGTAAGATATTTTTCTTCTAGGTTTTATAGTGTGGGACTTTGTACTCTGCTATATAGTATAGCAAGAAGCTGAAATTTTTGGTTATCATCATGTCTCTCAGTCAAGCATGTCCGACCATGTGATTGAATTGTTCATTCTGAGAAGCTTGTGCCATCAAATTTTGCTTAAGATGATCTTTGAATACGACCCACATCTTGGTGTCATAATCATGATAAATTGGCCAGATCTTCTCATAACCTTGCTACATGTAATGGCCATTGGGCTACACAAGTTTTTTTTAGTGAGGCATATTTCAATTATGCTTAAATTGCATATTATACAACGTACTTTTTTTCTGTATGCTACTTTATTGTAGAGGATAAAACAGCTTTCATAGCTGAGGTTGGTTGCGGATTCATTTGTCTTCAAAACCTGCGCTTTTCTTATGAGCTTTTGTCTTCTGATTCTTTTATTCAATAAACTGCAGATAGCAATTATTGGCCGTCCAAATGTTGGGAAGTCAAGCCTCCTTAATGCTTGGAGCAAAGTATGTATTATTAAGACTTTCCTTTTCCTCTTTCTAGCATATTTTTTGGCATTAATGTTACTAGTTGTCATTTTTAATACATTGGTTTATTGTTTTGCATATATTTCTGCATTTGCTTCTGTATTTAATGTCCAATGTTTTATGGTACAACTAGAAACTTTTAGGTTGATTTAAGTTATAATAACTTTGAGAAATTAATATGGCTAGTATTCTCTATCCCTCCTCTTCTTCTTTGACCAAGGCAGAAGTGATACTAGGAATTTGATAATGGAGAGCAGGTATAAATTTGAAGAGCAAAAGAACCAAATAAATAAAAAATGTAAAGGATAAATTAATTATAAAACTTCACGAAGACTAGAAGTGGTCTTACCTGTCTAATTTTTCAATTTTTGTTTTACATGTTTGGAGAGTGCTTTGCACCATATTGAATGCATATTTAATTTTTAGCGTGTAGAGTGAGAGAGCAATAGTTACAGAAATTGCTGGTACAACTAGAGATGTGGTCGAAGCCAGTGTGACTGTATGTGGTGTGCCTGTGACACTTCTTGATACAGCTGGCATCAGAGAAACTGATGACATTGTGGAGAAGATTGGTAAGTGTCCTCTCTGTATTACCTTGATTTTTTAAACCTTCTTAAGTTGGAATAAAAGGAACTCAAATCATGATAACCGAAACTGTCTTGTAACCAAGCTGGCTTTGATGTCCATTAATTCTGTTCCTCATTAAATTTGAAATGAATTCATTTTCCTTTCAGTTATTTCAGAAACTTTATTCTGGCATTAAATCTTGTTCTAGTTCAACATGTTTTAAACCTCCCTCAAGTGAATTCATTGTGATAATACTTTGTGGTGAGCATGGGTAAGCCTCTGTTAAATTTTATGAGCTTGTTTGTTAATATGCCAATGTAATTTTTTTGAACTGGTCGAGTTGCCACTGAATGTGGTGGTTTAATGTTTTACATTCAATTTCATTATTTGGAAGTGTTTTGGGGTTGCATCTGTGTATTGGTTGGCCAAGTATTATTTGGACTATATTTTGTCTGTGTTATTTACTAGAATTTCATTTGTAGCTTGATGGTTTAAAATTTTCAATGGCTTCCTGTAATCCTGAATTTTTGTGACTGTTGATTGTCCTTACAGGTGTAGAGAGATCTGAAGCAGTAGCTCTGGGTGCTGATATTATCATCATGACAGTGAGCGCTGTTGATGGATGGACGTCAGAAGATACCAAACTACTGAATAGAATTCAATCTAATAAGGCATGATCCAAAGCATTACTCTCAATGTTGCTTGTAGAGTTACTATATTGGTCTTTCTGTCAATCTATTAATTACTGAATTTGTTCCCTTTTTCTGTGTGATAAATTACTTATTTTTGCAAAGTCTATATTGTAATTTTCTCTTGGAATTTGCAGAAATCAATTGAATCTTCAACCCCTATGATCCTCGTGATCAATAAAATAGACTGTGCTCCAAAGGCTAGCACCGAATGGACCAATAAAGATGGCATTTGTTTCAGTAAGCATGTTTTTACTTGTGCTATCACTGGTCGAGGAATTCAAGAATTGGAAACAGCAATCATGCAGATTGTGGGTCTCAACCGGATTCCTGCAGGAGGACGCAGATGGGCCGTGAACCAGGTTGGCCACATTTTGATGTGAATTCATTGTTTGAATCAGCACTTAGATACATTACTTTAGTTTTAGTAGTCAACAAGCAGTCTCTGAGTCTGCCTAGTTGTAAACGCCAATGCACAGATTCTTCCCTTTTCTATGTAAAAATTTCGTTCAGCGAAAACAATGTAATCTGAGTTTAACTTGAATTATGACCTGATGCCGATTCTGATTGTTATGTTGTAATTTTTCAGAGACAATGTGAGCAGCTTGTGAGGACCAAGGAGGCTCTTGTGCGGTTGAAATCATCAATAGAAGAAGAAATTCCTCTAGATTTTTGGACTATTGACTTGAGGGATGCTGCATTGGCCCTGGGACAGATAAGCGGAGAAGACATCTCTGAAGAGGTTCTGTCAAACATTTTTGCCAAGTTCTGTATTGGTAAATAGATATGATTTTACCGCGTATCTCATCATGTAAAGCTAAAGATTTTGTTTATCCCTCCCCTCCCACTCATCCACCCACACACCAAATTTCTTCGGCTAATTTTAAAGGCGAGTTTTAACGTAAGAGTGTCTTAAAGTACTCTTTTACAAAATTTTGATACTATTTTTTACTATGTTTATCATGTATATTTTTAATTTAATTATTATATTTAGTATAGGTAATTTTATTATAATATAATATGTTGAATTTAAATATAATATTTATGGGGAGTATTTTTTTATAAATTCAATTAAAGATTCAACGGTAAAAGTAAAGTATATAATAAGTAAAATTTTAAAAAATAATTATTAAATATAAATTAAAATATTAAGACGTTAAAAATTAATATTTTAAAATAATAATTAGTAAATTAAATTTTTTTATAATTTAATTGAATTAATTAAAGAGTTATTTTAATTAAAAGATAAAAATTATTTTATTTATAAAATATATTTTTTTTAAAAAAATTAATGTTTGGTTAAAAATATATTTTTGAATTAATTGATAAAATTATTTAAAAAAATATTTTAAAATATGTTAAAATTTAAAGTATTTCTTATGTTATATGTTAATAATAAATTAAAGAATTTATTTTTAAGCATTTAATGTATCAAATGTTTAAAAAGAATTAGAAAATTTAGATGTTTAAAAATAATTTTTAAAATATGAATATATAATTAATAAAAAAATTTAAATATTAAAATTAAAAATAAAATTTAAAAAATATATCATATATCCTTAATATTAACTTTTTATTCTTAATTAGTAACTTAGAAAGATATAGTATAAGAAAAAAAGAGTATTATTATAAATAAAAATATTTTACAAAAGTCTAATTATATGATTACAGAGTACAAAAAGACTTCTATTTATAGGTAAAATAAGAGTCAAATGTCAAAATTTGGTAGTTGCAATTGTTGACAAATTTGAAAAGAATTTTTGATAAATGCAATTTAATAATTTTAATTGTTATAAGAACGTTATGGATGACCTCAAAGATGAATGATTTATGTTTGATTATAAATATGAAAGTTCTAAATAATTATCTTATTTTTAATATACCACTTGTC
>JAWDEX010000004.1:131642-147247 GCA_035221805.1 Trichilia hirta | reverse complement strand
AGAAAAATTTTAATTTTGAATACCAATACGTACTTTTAGATAATGGATATAATTAACTGGACAAACAATCATCTATATAATATTCGTAGTTTTTTTTTTTAATTTATGAATATTATTTATATAATTACATGTTCAGTCAATCATATCTGTTATCAAAAAGTAATCACTACATTCAAAATTAAATTTTCTCTCTAAAAGGTATTTCAACAAATAATAAAATAAATGAGTTGTTAACTAATATTGATATAAAAGACAAAGCCAAAACCAAATTATTTTTCTTAATATGCTAAATTTATACAAGGATGTTGGTAAAAGAAAGAAAATATATGCTTATAGGTTGGTTGCTATTGATTCTTATTTCACGGATATGGTTTGAATGATTGGAACAATTATTGTGGTTATTAAAATTTTCAATTCTCAAGTTGTTCTTCTTAATATTATCAAACTATAGAACCTACCCTAATTTTAAGATTTAGAGGATATAATAGTAAATGTATAATTAGTGTGTCAATTAGGCATGAAGTAAACGAGATTATGAGCATTTTGATAATTTATGCATAGTTATCTTAGCAATATTAAGATTTGCACTGGTTATTATTAGATAAAAGCTTGTAATGTCTAGGTTATCATGGCATAAATATCGTCAAATTGAATAAGTATTGAGAGAATTATAACTATTTACACTAAATTTGTAAAATTATTGCTCAATTTTTAAAGTAACTCACATGTAGCAGTATCATTTTCCATAAGCACTAACATCAAAAAAAAGTTTTTGATGTGTAGAGTTTAATACCATGAGCAATGCTTAAATTAGGTAAGTAACAATGAAGTTATAATGTTTTTAGTATTGGAAGAAAAACGATGGAAAATGAACAGAAACGAAAAATAATGGCATGTATAGTCCCATAAGGGTTGAAAATCTTGAAAATAAATTAGGAGAGTTAAAAATAGAATTTAAACATTAAAAATAAAGGTGGAATTTAGAAAATATACCATACATCCTTAATATTAACTTCCTAACCTTAACTAGTAACTTCAAAAGATATAGTATAAGAAGAGAAGAGTATTTTCATAAATGAGAGTTTTTTACAAGCACAAAATTGTATTATTATAGAGTACAAAAAAGTCTCTATATATAGGCAAAACAAGAGCCAAATGTCAAAGTTTGGTAGTTGTAATTGTTGACAAATTTGGATGGAATCTTTGACAAATGTACTCTAATAATTTTAGCTGCTACAAAAATATTATGAATGACTTTAAAGATGAATGATTTAGGCTCGATGATAAATATGAAAATTCTAGATAATTATCTTATCTTTAATCTGCCACTTGACTCAAGTCAATTCAAAACTTCTATTAAAAGTTATGGTAAAAATACTAAAGTAAGGTCAGACTGAACTGAAACAATAAATAGGCTTAAATAATGGCTTCGAAACTGCAACTTGGAGTTCACACTTGTAACTGGTCTAAACATAAAAGTTTTAGCCCATTAAACATTTTTTTACAGAAATAAAAATTACCTTAAAAACTCTCTTGGTTAAAACGTTATGGCCTTTTTATTATTACTGTATCAAAGACAAAAATAAACAGTAATTATTAATAACCTAGAATTTATACCAAATACTAGAAATATATATAATTTGAAGGAATTAATTATACTTTAAAGTATAAGATAATAAATTTAAATCTTAATACTTATATATTTTTTGTGTATTTATCACATTGTATAATATAAATGGTCTTTAAACGGCAATGGATTGTAAGACATTGGAGAAAACAAAATGGGATGACAAGGCTCAAAAGACAAACTCAAGGACAAAAGCAACCTGCTAAGTACAAATTGAAAGCTTTATATAAGTTCTTCATCATGGTTGTTCATGGAACTGCGTAGCTTTGAAAGAGCAAATGTGTTGCAATATCAAAAGAGAGGTAACAACGGAAGAGCTGGGGGAGACTGAAAAGAGTTAGAAAGCAAAGCTGAAAGAGAAAGAGGGGTGAAAAGGAAAAGAAGAAACTTGCAAACGACGAGATGAAAAGGAAGGAAGAGAGGGAGAAGAAAAAGCAGCGAGAGTTGAAATTGAACGAAAGACAAAAGAAAGACACTAAATAACAGGATGAAGCATAGGAAATGATAGATCAAGAAATTGTCATTACATTTATTCTACCAAATTTGTTATTCATTTGTCCTGGGTATTTAATAATAAAACTGTATTGAATCTTCTAAGCAAGCAAATTTCATGCAACGATCTCTAGGATTGACTTATTATTTGGTGGAATTTCAAAAAATAAAGCTTCAAGATCAATGCTTTTCTTTATACATCCATTTGATTGATTCTTTGGTTTTTCTTATTTGTTCTATTTGCAAATGGGAATTTTAGAAATTTCTAAGAAAATCTCTTTAAAGATGTTTTAATAATGTTTGTATACGGTTGTCAATTGTTTAGCTTAAAGAAAGCAAGCAACTGCATGCTATTCAAACCTCAATTAAGACGAACCTAACTTTTACAAATATTAAGAAGATGGGGACCTTCGAATGCCCAAGAGGCGAGTAAGCGGACCCAAGTGGAGTTTCCCTGCGCATTTGCGAGGACTCAAATCCAGGCACGCCATTCTCAAATGGCGTGCCCAGCTACAAACCCCCTCTACTATGAGGCGGTTGGCTAAGTATATGCCCTTTGCTTTCATGTATTTTACGTTCTTTCATATAAGCATTTGTTGGATTGAGAGCTTACCATGGGTTGTAGCCTGCAAACCTCAAAAATTAGTTTTTTCAACCCACTAAAAGCCATCTTGCATATCAAATGAGGAATCCGGAAGATTTTACTACATGCTGCAAAATGTAATACCCTTTTGACAATAGGACTCCTGAATTTCCATTACTAAGCAGAATAAATATTATTTTCTCAAAGATTATTAAAAAATAATGGAAAAGGAAAGTCTATCCCCCAGATTAACTTGAAGAATGTTGTTTGTGTGAAGTTGAGTTGTGTGCTTTATCCATCTTTACGATATTATGATTTGAGCTGCAACATTGAATACCGCTGTTCATTTCCCTTAGGTGACGGGCTATAGAGCGGATGATTGGTTAAAAGATGTAATATATAGATAGGTAGATCAAGAACAATAATTGTTCCTGTTCCCCATCTCAGGAAAGCAGTACAGATTGATAGGTAATCATCTTTCCTTTCCTTTTCTTTTCTTTTAACCAGGATTAATAGATTTCGTAGTTGATGCATAATATGCTTTTATAGTAATGGGTGGCTAAAAGCTAAATCTCCCAGTTAACTTACCGGTCTCTTTTGTATGAATCGGGCAAAATGAATTGTGGATCCTCAATTTATTGCTTATCGTTCGATATCTCTTGGTTACCGCTACAGCACTTGGCTGTTTCACCTCCTAGATTTAAGGCAGGTCCTGAATCCTCTTCCACATCCACTCTTCTTGGTATGGTCAAAGACAATCTGCATTGATCGAGCTATCAACCCATAACTACGAGTTAAGCAGATTGTAATGCAGCAAGCATGATGGGGAGCACATATCATTTGTTTCAAGCACAATCTTCTTTACCTAAATGAGAACCATTGAAATTTCAACAATCAATTGCTGTCGGCTTGACGGGTCCACCTGCATTGAAATCAGAAAATTACCTCAAAAATTTTGCTTCTGGTATAAAGGAGAATGCTGCAATAGAAAGAGAAAATTATTGAATGCTTTAATTTGTTCAGAAGTTTGGCAAGACCTTGAGGTAGAGCTTCCAAATCGGATGACGTATTTCCATTGTTTGTTAAGTGAATTAAGACCTTCTGGACCCTCAACTCTTTCATGACTTTTTCTCGTAATTTCTATCATCCTTCCATGTAAAGAAAACTTCATCATCTAACCAAGCATCTTCTCTGCCTCTAGCAATATCAGAATCCAAAAACCATTCTTTGATTGATTCTATGACTGATTTATTTGATATATGGCTACCACCAGCATCTTTCAAAGTTTTGATTAGAGCGCTCTCAGCTATTCTCCTGCGCAGTCTCCTGAGAAAGAAAGCACGGGATTTATCCTAGTCCACAACTTCTTTGATCACTCCTTTTGCAGCCATCCTTTGGGAAGTATCATGAAGTTAGGCAAAATCCGGGGGCTATCTGGGTGTACATTGGCAAAAGTTGCTTCTCGCGTGATCTTATCTGCTCCTGCGCTCCTGCAAAGATTCAACCATTCCCAGGATTCTGTTGCTCTTAGCTACCTGAAGCTTGGCCCTCAGACTGATAAGCTACTGATCAATCCTAACCATGCACTCAAGTAGCTCCTTTGTCTGAAACTTAATGTCAATTATCCCTTTTGGCTCACGGACATTTCCTTTAGCTGTTTGATCCAGCATACATTTCAATATGGTCTGAGTTGATCTGACTGTCAACAACGACCCATGCACCACCTCGGAGCTCAGCCATCATAGGGATGCATACAAAAACAGGCTGATTGTATGTTCTAAGGTTTTCAACAACAGTTGACCCAGCCTAAAAGATCCCTTCAAAAAGGTCCCTTTGCCCACCTGAAAAGCCTCACCAGTTAGCAAGAAAAAAAAAGTGGGAGTTCATCTCTGTTGAAATCGATCATCACTTGGGCTGTTTTGGTTGCAGAATCAGGAAACCACACTTGCCAAGCTTGAGGGACTACCCTTTCATGGGAATCAAGCCGTCCAGAATCAGTGGGTATCACTTGCATTACAGTTTGAGTCTCAACAGCAATTATTCCTACAGGAATTCCTCCTAGCCTAGCCCTTGATGTGAAAACTGTCCTTGGCCATCCTTCCAGTGTTTCGACAAGGCTATCCTTGTCAAAAACACCCCCTATCGACTTCCCACTATTATCCAGAGTACCGGGGATGCCAGTGCAAGGATCACAAGAGTTTTCCGGGAAGTAGGATTCAAGGGACTTATTATGGGAAGAGAACCACCATCATAAGGAGGAATGTAGCTCAACCACTTCAGAATAGCTGAAATACCTTCAAGATCATCTGGAACTGTCAGATGAACAACCCCGTTAGTTACCATAATTTTAGGTCCTCCTACTTGCATGTGGGAGCTGTAAACCTCCAGGCCAAGAATTTTGTTTAACGCTGAGAAACCAGTTAGAATAATAGGCTGGCCAAGTCTTTGTATGCATCGCATGCCGAGCCTAGCAAGATAAGCAAATATTCCTACAGTTCTGCCCGTCAGATAATTCAAAGTAAAGGTTTCCTTCTATGCCCCATAACCAGTTATGTTCTCAATCCCCATTCCATCCTCCTTTCCAAAACAAAACCATCTACAACGCATCTGGTTTTTCCACTCTCCAGCTTCATTTCATGTGCCATAACAGATGATCCAATCATAGCATAATCCTCAGGAGTTAGATACATATAACGAAAACCACAATCAGGGTTTGATTCATTTGACCAACCAATCTTAAAGCAGGCTTCGACTTCCTCAGCTAAACAAATACAGGCAGCAGAATTTGCTGCCTGATATATCAGAGGCAGTTTCTTTGTGCAAGTAAGATCAGTTACTGCTAGGAAGAAGGCATCCTCTCTTTGGCCAAAAGATCCAGCCTTGAAGGTATACCATTTCCCACAATCAAAATTGTCCTTCCAGACGGGAACTCAGTAATAGACATTTCCATAGACCAGGCCAACATACCAATATTGTTGAGCCCTGGCAAACAATCAACAGAAACAAGAGGAGTACCCAAGGTACTGTTATCATAAGCAAATTTGAGTTCTGTCACTTTGAGAAGAGCCTTATCCTTGGGCCTCATATTTGTGAACTAGGTGCCCACAACAGCTCCAAGTCTGTCTCAAAAGCCTGCTGGCAACAGTTCTCGCATTAACATGATTTGCTGTTCTGTATTTGTCCAGAAAAATAAGAAGGAATTGATTTTTCTGCCAGAATGCTCAACAGAGGAAAATCATAGCAGTGAGTTGTGTTGCTTCTCCTGGGCAGAAGACGTTTCTGATATAGCACTCCCAAAGACTGATACTGAGCATTAACTTCTACCCTGAGCAGAGGACCCCGTATAGAGATTGATTGATAGACTACTCTGTGTTTACTGGTATATCTTCCAGCTCTCAATATATCTGGATGTTATGTTAACCAGTAACATAATTACAATTTACAGGGCATTCATGAAGTTCTAAAAATAATACAGAAAGTTTCCAATAAAGTGAATATTCTGCTTATCACACGTAGGTTTTACTACCTCAATGATCTAATTTAATTAACTCAAGCTGCAATAAGGAAAGATTCCCATACTATATTTTATGCAAAATAGGTTGCACATTTTCTAAATTTCTCTGTACTATATATCACATTTTCCTACATGCATTTTTTTCGTTCATAAGATGTAAGCAAAGGATGTTCCTGTGACAGAAAATGTGCTCCAGAAGTGGATAAGGACCATATCAGAAGCCATCCACAAACCTATTTTCCTAAAAAATCCCTTTATGAAAAAAATGTGAGTGCCAAGGTCCACCTAGGCTACCCAGGGAAAACTACTGGGAAGTGAATCAAGTTACACCAAACAGTTGGAGACCTCTGGTGGCCATAGTATATTATACTACTCAAATATACAAACTGATACGTGGAAATTATTCTCCATAGCCTGAAACCAAAAATAACATAGTATTGCAAAACTTACTGCTAAGTATCAAATAATGATCAACAAGACCTTAATGGTTGTAGATGAAAAAGGGTTTAGGTTGAGACCTATATTTAAAGACTGATAGATGATAGACGCACATGTGCTGCACAGGTGTGACTAGTGACTTTTGTTACATCCACCCTTCAGGCACCATTCGCTTATCCAGAAGATGTCATCCAGAGCTTCACTTCCCACTCGCATACACATAATCTGTGCATTCTCACACCAACAGTTGTGTGTATTTCACGAGTCAGTTCTTCCAAGATCGCCTCAACTGCAGTTTCCTCTTGCCCAGCATCTACGTCAACTTTCCTACAATCAATGACTCAAATCTAGGACCACATAGAGGAAATTAACAAATGGTCTACAAAGGAAAAGGATATATATAAAAGTAATTACTTGAGGTAAGGCACAAGATCATTTATTTGCTGCTCATGTAAAATCCAAAGATACATATGACCATGGTCAGATTTGACTCAAGCATTGTGCACATTAAGTTCTAACTCCTCCATTGCGGCCATTAAGGACCTCAAAACATTCCTTGAAGTAAACAACATAGTCCATTGGACTCGGTTTTGTGCCCATATCCAGTCCTGGGTAAGACATAAACCATTCATTTTTTGTGGGTCGCCTTACAAGAGCCCTGAGGAACATCCTTTGTATGGGTAATGGCTTGTCTATAACTGTATATAGCGGCCACCATCGATCTCGATATAGATTGTACTGTATATTATCATGACCTTTAAGCTTGTCCTGGTGTCAAAATAGAATTTATGAAATTTCAGATCATGTGTAAGTAACTAATTTCTTTTTTTCTTCCTAGGTGGAATTGAATGGAGAATTGAAGCAGTAAATGACAAACCAGTTCAACGCAGATGGATAAAGGAGGTTCAAGATAAATAATAGAGGCTCCTCCTCATAATAAAGCTTTTCTGGAGACCAGTGGAAGGATGCCTCATGGGAGCCCGTCCTTCATCTCTGTGTATGATATACTTAATCTAGAGCTCACTTCTTGCTCTCTAAGTATTTTGGCCAACTTGTCTAGTCTCTCTTGAGCCTGATCCCCATCACCACTGCAAAGAACAAAGCAAAATGCTGTAAAGAAGATATATATGATTGCCGCCAGATGTCCTTTTCCCTAAATTTGACATCTAGAGACTTAGTTAATATATGTGTGTTGCAGTAAAGTAAAAGAAACTCTACCATCTTTTATTTGCTATACACCATTAGTGGTTTGTTACAAATAAACTATATTTAATTTGATCAGTAGTTGCTGGCTAGTGACCATAAATATGAATAAACTTAATGCACCTACAAAATTTATAGATTTCAACGCAAGCTAAAAGGCAGGGACACACTGTTTACCTGTCCTGAAGTGAGCTCATCTGATTATTGATGCCCAGCATCGCAAGATGGATCATATTTCCATAGCTAGCTGCTTCCGCTGATCCATTTGAAATTGAACCATGAAGGCTACGAGTGATTTCTTGTAATGCAGCAGTAAGAATCGCTGGGAAGAGTTGAAGGGATTTGATTATAACCATAGCTCCCCATTTCCTCTCACTATGTTTTTCAACCAACAGTTAACCAGGAATTTGATCTCCAAATCCAATCTCTCTCTCAATATGCTTCTCCAAGAATTCCCATGATGCAATAAGACCAGATCTGTGACACTGCATCCCAACACATCCCATTACAAGATAGGGCTGATGGTAGACAGAAATGGGTTGACTGAACTGATCGGCCACATAGATAGAATTCAAAAGATTTTTAATAGGTTGGGGCAGAAACCTGATATATCCTATGAACATATGTATCCACAACCCACCCTTGAAGGGTTTGATCACTGTGATCAAATAGACCCACAAGTGTATCTTCAACATCCAAAGGAGCACTTACAATAACCTCCGTCCGTTCATTGATAGCACTTTTCCTCTTGGGAGTATCCATACTTGCAGCATCCTCAGTGAACATCTCCAATTCAGAAAGGCTTCTTGCAATACTGGATTGAAGTTCACTCAGTTTGGTTTGCTCCAGCTGTTGACTAGCCGTTAGTGCCAACTGCAGAAGTATATTGGAACAAATATGTGGTTTAGAGTCTTAAAAGTGACATTAAGTAGAGGAAGAATCATCACAAAATGACGCAGGGAGTAGATAAACCTAAGAAACAACATTAAAATCCTCTCTTGGACAGTATATGGCACTTGAAAAGAAGATAGCTCAATGAAGAATAATAAAATAGTCTAAGGGGAAAAAAGTTATGATTAATCAACTTAAATTGAATCAATCAGTGTAATGGCCAACCTCAGAATAATTTGTGTGGTTGAGTGCACAGAATTGTATTAATTTTTCCCTGTATGCAGCAGGGTTAGGGTACAGCAGCTGTTCCATCAGTCGCAGAATCAACTTATTTTTGCTTTTGACACCCTTCAAGCCAACAGATGCAAATGATTCAGGTGCAAACATACCAGCTGATGGAGTGAAGGGGGGCGGGATAGTTATATAGAAAAGAAAATCAGAACAAAACCAGCCAATGAGCCTTTTACAAAATTCTTTACCCGATGAGAAAGCACAATGGCCACAACCTTCAATAGATCTTTCTTGTATTGAAGTCGAAGTTGTTCAATTACGTCAACCTAAGGACGAAAAATCATTATAATGGAGACTCCAACAAAATGAAAATAACCTCATTAATGTTATGGAGTCATCCACCAAAGTCCGAATGCTATAGGCTTCTTAGTGCCTTTAATTACAACAGGCCAGTAACCTTTTTATGGTAAAATGACTAAACAACATCATTCATAAATTTTACCAAGGATCTAAAAATAGAACAACCAATCAATTATTCAACACAGAACTATGACAGAATTCATTCCAAACATAGATCCATATAGTGAGAATGTGTTTTGAAAGCCTAAAAGATATGATCAATAGAGCCACCAAAATAGGTGTTTCTTTCACTGGAAAAGCAGACCAGAATTGGTCAGAAATATCTAGGCAGAACAACTTTTAGAAAAATGAAGGATCTAAAGTGAAGGGCACTCAACTGCAAGTTAGAATAGAACGTCTAACTTTCAACTATGCTCTATCAGAAAGCCCAGGTTTGTCAGCTTGCCAACAAGAGTTTTGGGCAGTCCCAAATGATCAAGACAAGTTATCTAATTCATATGTTAACATTGCATAGAACATTATGATTCATAGAAATAAAATTACCTCGATCTGATTACTGAATAATTCCTCAACCGATAGATACTCTCCAAAAAGCTGAACAATTACACGAGCATGACTCTCTCTTCCACCATCATAAGACTTCACAAGACTCATCAAAGGCTCAACAAGCCTTTGCTGGGAACTTCTTTCATTGTCAGTACAGGATGACAGATGTGCCTGCAGTAGAACAAATGTGCCCTGATTGTATCGAAACTCCGAGAACATATGGTTGTGAAAATGAAGAATGGAAGATAAAGAACTCACATCGGGAACACCTCGCAATAGTTTGGCCGCGAAGTCAACATTGTGGGTACTTGAAATGCGCCTAAACTTCTAAAATTTTGACTCCAACTTATCAAAGTGCGAAGGTCAAGGCCCGATTAGATAGAATTAAGAGCCTAAAAGCCACCAATGGGAGAAAAAAAACAGAGATCAAATACTAGAGTTAAACATTCACCTCATTTTTTAGATCTTTGGTAAGACGGGTTGACAAAAAAGTCGTGCACTCTTGCCATTGGAGGAAAGGTAGTCCAGGGCTATCGAGACAGTTCAGCAAGGTTTGCACTTACCTAAAATAGAAGCCCAGTTTGTTCATACGAGAAATCATTTTTTCTAATTATTAAAATGAAAAATACTACAGTAATCAATCACTTATATTTTTGAGTCAGTAAAACGCAGGCAGGAACAAATTACTGTTACGTTATTATTTAAATTCTACAGTTAAGATTGATCCAGGCAAGAAAAACTTACTTCATCAATGTTGTGCTCATAACTCGCAAGAATCATGCGAGCTGCATTTAAACTTGCAGCACATCTCTGATGAACTTTACCAGAAATTGCAGTTGGAGGCCCGGGATTGGAAAATTCCCATGGAAAGGTTCAGCTTTTCTAACAGCTGGATGGTTATCTAGATCAAGCCTTGCCATAAGCTCAGCAGCCTACCCAGGGAGTGCATTCTCAATTTCTGGCAGATGTAACAAATTCGTATTTTGGCAAACGAGTTACCTGCATTGCTTGACCTTCGGCCATCTTAAATTGTATTAACTCCAGAAGCAGGCGAAAGAAGAGGCATACACATCTTCATGGCCTCTATCTACCTCTGCACATGGGTTGTCAGCATAAATATGTCCTCCATCTGAAACCAAATATCTCGGCAGCTTGCATGGTGTCTCCGCCATTAATTTTGACGGATCATGATCATTCTGGATACAACAAAGATAACCAACCGATTTAACCAAATTTTAAGTAATAGAACGCGGAATAATAGGAAAGAAAAGAATTGGTGGAACCTGGAGCAAGCAAGTTCTTCCATCAATGAGAAGGCGAGTTCCTGTTGCTTCTTCCTCTGCATATATAACACGACTATTTCCATCCAACTGCAATATAAACAAAGAAAATAAATTATTTTTACAAACTTTCAGGTATATATAGCAGACAACTTCCAGAAACACTGCCCCATCATGGAAGATGTCTTCAAGTACTGGGAAGGAACTTTGATGATTAATTATTGGCACAGCGTCCCTCTATCTTCCTAGATAAATAAACTGTTTTCATCCAAATTCAGTTTTTTATGACCGTAAACTATTTTCACAACAAAGTATGACGACAAGTTGAACCAATACAAAATACAAGGTTTGGATACACTTTACTACCTGCTAAATAAATGCTGTACAGTTGACTATTTAGACAAAAGCCATAAATATTATCTAGGACTCATTAGTATCATAATGACATTACGAGAGAATTCTCATATTGGAGCTCACGCATTAAGTTCCGTGTTCTATCTAATGACAACATAATATGTTGTGTTCTATCTAATGCAGGTATCTTAACCATCCATAAATGAGGATCCTGTGGGAACTGACAAAAAATAATGATCAGAATATCCCAAAATTTATTAACTATGGTCCCAATTTCTGACCACCTTTTCTAAATCAAAACACAGAAACACGTTGTTCCAACGTACAAACACATAAATTTCCAGAAACGTATCATGCATACCGAGTGGAAATTATGATGCACATGTCAGGTCCTAAAAAAACGTAGGGACTCACACCAATGCTGATTGTGCTATAGAAGGATAAAAACTTAACCTCTGGTTATGAAATGCACTTTGAAGTGAGAGTGCATTTGAAATCTCAGCAGTTCACATATTCTGTTAGCACAACTTATGTAGTCATTACAAACTAAACATAAAAAGGATAATAAAGGGAAGAATTACATAATCCACGAAGAAATAACAATGAAAGGTTTACTAAGAAATAAACGCTTGCCTGTATCAAAAAATCTTCGTAACATAAAGTATGTATCTCTGCTTCAATTTTTGACTCCATCATCCTTAATCTATAGCTCAGGTCCCCCTCTGACTATACATGCCTAACGGGTCGAAATCAGTGATTCCGGACAGAGTCGGTTCGGGTCGAAGAATCAAAAAAAGTAAAATTGACCCGAACAAATTACTATAATGAGCCGGTTCAGGCCGATTCTATGATTTTTAATAAATTGAACCAGCCCGAAATCGACAATGGAACCATTAATGAACTGGTCCGAACTGGTTTTAGTTCGTTAATGGTTCAATTTCGATTCCAGTTCCGATTCCGATTTAGTTTGGTTCTGATTCTGACTCAATTAGGTTTAGATTTTGGCTTAGATTTCGATTTTGGTTTGATTTCGATTTCGATTCCAATTTCTGTTTTGGTTCATAGAACGAGTCTTTTAGGTTTAATTTTTTAATTTAATTAAAATTAATTAAATTATTTTTTGAATTATTAAAAATTTTAAAAATACCTTTAACGGCATTAAATTTTATTAATTAAGTAAAACATATAATGAGGGGGATATTTCAACCTGAACCTTATAAATTTTTTTTTACATTTAATTATATATTATAACAATAAATAAAAAAATAGAACAAGTTAATTAAAAAATATTACAAAGAGGGAGACATTGGGTCTTACCTCATTAAAAATTATTAAATTTAAATTCTAATTATAAAGATGTAGTAGTTAAATATCGTCATTCTTCACCTTCATCTTCCTCTTTTTTTTTATCCCATTCATTACTAAAGTCAGTTGTAGGAGATGATTGTTGCTGAAATTATTGTAATCTTTTTTTTTTCGTTGATTCAGTCTCTAAAGAACATTGGTGTCTTCAATACCTCTGGGGTCATTGTACTTTTACGTGAGTTCAGTGTTCGATCGTTCAAACTAAATGCATTTTCTGATGAAATCATAAACATTGGTGGTATGAAAAAATCTTATGCCATTCTTACTAAGATAGGATAAAGTTTACAATTTTTTTTTTACTATATTAAGATATCAAAATTTGCCTTCGGTTCTACAATTGGACCTTTCATGTAATACAAAAACTTGTTAAACAATGATGATGCTCTTTTTGGTCTTTTGTTAACTTCTATGTATGGATTAAAATCGCTGTTGAAAATAATAGAAGCTGAGAAAAAGGAAGAAGAGCCTTCTTGACCAGTAAATATAGAAGTATCTGCAAAATACTTAATCTCGTACAAGTAAAAAATATTTAAAAGATTGGATGATAAATTTTTTTTACATTAACAAATTCGTTTATAAATTTTATGACTCAAATGTTGAAAATCATTTAGATCTAAAATAAATAAAATTGTTCTATAAAGATTTCACAACCAAAAACTTTCATCCTAAAAACTAGAAATAATGCAATGCAATATAAAAGTAGTATATTATCATAATACTTTTTAAATTTATTGACCATGACCAATATTATCCCGATAAATATCAGATGTTTCATATATTATTTAAAAATATATGCAACACTATATTATGTAAAAATTACGTGATGTATTATTGGGTAATATAATCTAGATAAAAGTTTTATGACTTCTTTCAGTGTTGATGTTGGATGCTATAGTCTAAACATGTATCAATTTATTTTTCATGCTTATATCAAACATATATCAACATATATGCATATATGTAAGGTTTTGTAATCTTATTACCTCTTTCAAACTTTTAATTTGATAAAGCTAAGTTAGAATATTATTTAATTTCTTCAATCTACACCCTTTTAAACTCTTGGAAGATTGAAGAAACTCTTTCTAATATGGAAATTTTTGAAAAAGAAAACTTTTCTTCTTTGCCTTTTTATAAAGCATAAAAACAAGCATTTTTCTTCTTCTTCTTTTCCTTGGTTGTAGGTCACACAAAATGTGTGTGTAATTGATTATTTTCCATAATTTTTAATTGATAATTATCTATTAACAATTGCCAATCATAATTGATACAAATGGGCCAATCATATTCATCCACATTTAACTAATTAATTGCATTAATACATGGACTAGTCATATTAGGCCATGTTTTATTTAATTAATAAATAATATAATAATTAATATAAATTAATTAATTAAATTAATAAATATTATTAATGGCAATAATTATTATTTTGCCCATAAATAATTATAAAATAACGATTAAGAATATGTAATTTACTTCAAATTACATATATACACTTAATCTAAATTAATAACAATTAATTAATTTAATAATTTTTAAAATTAATAATAATTACTAATTAATTCTTATAGAATTATCAAAATGACAATCATGTATATGTAATTTACTTTAAATTACATGTTTATATAAATGTCTAAATTCATTGACCAATTACATAATTATGAATACACACATATATATAATAATTATATATGAATATATATATTACCTATTAAATTATTCCAAAAAATGCTAGCCTTCTATGAATAATTTTTTTTCTCTCCCATATAACTTCTAAAGGTTTAAAAATATTAGTGTGATTATAAAAGTTCATAATAAATTAGTCATAAGTTATTTAAATAATATAAATGATTGGTATTTAGCAATGCACTATAATTTCTAATCCACAATGAAGTAATTCTTCATCAAATTTTACTCGAATTATACGTATTTTAGGATAAAATTCTTCTATTGTCCAATCCTAATCAAATTAGGATTAATGAAATGTCAAAACTTTAAATTTGATATTTTACAAATCATCGATCAATATGTTCTAAACTTACCCCCATGAACTCTTCATTTAGCATTTATACTACTTCGATTAAAGATTTAATTTTAAATATGTATCGACATTCGTTTAGAAACTTGAACTTGGGTAGAGTCAGCAAAAACACTCAATCTTATCGAATGAGCTAATAGATTCCATCTTAACCATCATCTGAATTTTTATATGAATAAGACATAACCAAAACGAACTTATCATACAAGACATAATTAGTTTTATACTTATACACTGCATGAACTATACATATTCGTATAAAACTCGACTATGATGTCTTAGGTTAAAGGATCATATCGTACACTGATACAATCTTTCGATAAATTATTGACTACATGTATACCATATAATTTATCAATCTTTGGTCATATTCAATAAATAGTTATTTAATTATAAATTCATACTTATACTCTTGTGACATGACTTTCATCATCACCTTTACTAATATTATCTCATGATATTTATGAGCAACATAGAGTATGCCTACTATATGATATTAATGCCCAATCTATATCATTTATATAGGGAATAAATTTGATAATTTTATTTAACCAATCTATATCACTTATGTAGGGAATAAATTTGATAATTTTATTTAACCAATCTATATCACTTATATAAGGAATAAATTTGATAATTTTATTTAACTATTAAATAAATTATCTGGATAATTCACATACATA
>JAWDEX010000004.1:91523-115105 GCA_035221805.1 Trichilia hirta | reverse complement strand
TTAGGAGAGCAACGATTTCTTTCAGATGTCGGATGTGGTCATGTTTTTCTTCAAACTTAGTTATCATATCATCCACATACACCTCCATGGATGAGCCGATAAGAGGTTTAAAAACTCGATTAACCAAATGCTAAAAAGTGACACCCGTATTTTTTAAACCGAAAGGCATTACTTGGTAGCAATACAACCCTCAATCAGTGATGAATGAAGTCTTCTTCTTATCAGGAGGGTGCATGGCCACTTGATTGTACCCAAAAAAAGCATCCATAAAACTCAGGAGCTGATATCCTACCGTGGCATCTACCAGTTAATTAATCCTGAGTAAAGGAAAATTATCTTTTGGACACGCCTGGTTCAAGTTAGTAAAATCAACATAAATTCTCCACTTCTCATTCGTCTTTCTCACCATGACCACATTAGCTACTCAATCTGGATAACGAACTTCCCTAATAAACTCAGCTTTCAAGAGTTTGTCGACCTCTTTGCCAATGGCTTGTCTTTTTTCCTGATTAAACACTCTTCTTTTTTGTTTTATAGATTTTGTCAAAGACCGTAATGCCAACTTATGTGTAATAATTTCTAGGCTTATTTCAGCATGTCATTGTGGCTCTATGCGAATATATTTTTATTGCGACGCAGATATTCTTTCATCATCCAGGTCTCGTCACAGCTGAGGTGGGTGCCAATTCGGACAGTCTTTCGGGAGTTAAAACTATCCACGATTATTTTTCTTAATTTTTTGCAGATTCAATAGTCGAGTAGTCATTGGACAGGGCTTTGTTATTTTTCTGCTGACTTGTTTTCGCTTGCCTCAAGCTGTTGTCCTCACATTTTTATTTTCCTAATCTTGGTTCCTCTTAAAAATATAGTGGATGGGCTTGAAAGAGGTTGCAAAATATGACCATGCTTTCTTTTGACTTTTTCATACTATGCTAACTTTATTATCTACTCAGAACTTCAACTTTAGATAATGAATACTCTCCACTACTTTGACAACTCAGAGAAATGATTGATCCAATATGATAAAATATGGCATCGATAAATTTACTACTTGGAATTCGATCATGGTAGTTTTTTGATGGGACTTGTTCTCTATGGTTACTGGCAAGGACACTATACCTAGAAGTGTAACACAGGATTCTTCAAAATCATGTCAGGCAATTTTTGGATCCCCTAACCTCACGTCCTCGATGCCCAATACATCTAGGATATTCTTAAAAATGATGTCAGCAAAACTTCTTGTGTCAATGAGAATTCGGTTGACTTCTTTTTCGCCTACCTCTATTGTAACTACTAAGGCATCATCATGAGGATAATGCACACCTATCTCATCAGTATCGATAAATATTATTGGCACCGGTACGACTCTTGACTTTTTTACCTCTCGAACATTCATGATGTAAAAATTGTTATTGGAATTCGACAGTAAATATCTAGAATAATTCTTTCTAAACTGATTTAAATTCTCTGTCAAGGTAGGTCCACTTGATATCACTATAGTCCGGTGCTTTTTGGCTTAATGGGGCTCCTTAGCCTAGGAATTAGCCAGCAGTTGATCTAGATATTAATTTTTTGCTAAGAGATCAATATATTTCCTCAAATAAAAATAATTATCGGTGCTATGTCCATAACATTCGTGATAATTACAAAATCGTCCTTTGAGAATGTTGGCCTTTTTAGTCCTGATAGGGGTCGGCTCTGTCACGTAGAATTCATTATCTTTTGTATAGCGCAGGGCTTGCGAGAGGGAAACATTCAACTGAACAAAACTCTTTTTGCCCACATGAGTCACTTGATGTCACTCTCTATTTGAGACTGACTTTTTAGCTATGTCTCTTTGCTAAAACTGTTGGGTGTACCTATCACCTCTATCCTTCAGGTCAGTATGCTCATGTTTTCTCAAATCTTCCTTCGAAAAAGGTTCCCTATCATTTCGCTCTGGGTGATTCACCTTTTCTTCTTACTTTCTCAAGAATACTTGGACCTCTATATTTATTTCGTCAAATAGCTCCTTTTAGGTAGCCTCATATATGATAACTAATCACTTGTTAATAGCATACTATTCCTTCTTTACTCGAAGCCCCCTCCTTAATCTTTTCAATACAAATGAGTAGTAGAAAGCCCCTAATTATATTACCTTCTCGTGATATCTTGATATAAAATTCTAAAGGCTCACAATGGGACCCTACTGCAATAGAAAAAGATTGCTTATACTACGTGTGGTTTCAACGGTGCCTCAAAACTTTGGCTTAATTGTCAAAAACTCTTAATAGTGTCTTTTGGGAGGCTTTTGAACCATATCTTGGGTTGCCCTTCTAATGTCAACGAGAACAATCAGTACACCTGAGGCTGGCTCAACCCTTAAATATATATTATTTTTCTGAAGGTATCCAGATGCAGACTGGGGTCTGTCTTTCTTATATAAGATGTGATCTACAGTATCTTAAACTTTTTGGGGATGGTCTATTCTAGTATATCCCTGATGAAAGAGAAGTAATTGCATTTCTTTGCCTCGAACTTTTTGACCGCGTTTCTCAATAAACTCGCCTTTGTTTTCTCGATCCTAACTTTCTCCAGTATTTTTCTGATACAAGTTTCTATCATTCGTGGGTCAGTAAGATAGGCACTGTAATCTTAAGACCTGATCTCGTCGAGTAATAACTGCAAGTCCACTATGATATGCTTTAGTTTGATGGAAATTCTTGGATCTATTTTAAGGCTGCATGGAGTGGTAGACATCATTGGTTCATTACCACCATCCACTCTCGTTCTGTCGTGGGTATTAGCCTTACCCTTCCCTTTCTATAGACTGGTAAAACGAATATTTTTGGTAACAACTGCCTTGGTTAGGTACTGGGCTTTTTGACCCCTTTCCACTTAAGGATGGTCAGCCCTTATTTCTTAGGCTTTTGGTACAATTTAGTGCCTTTTTTCATATTGTTACTGCTAAACTATCGCTTTCAACCTTGCTGTTTCCTTTTTTAAGTGTTGATTTTTGTGTTCTAGCTCAAAAATCTTTTGGTTATCAGTCTTTCTTGCATTTTTATACTCTATTAGCCCCCTTTTCATCTGCCATAACTCATACCTTTCAGTTTTAATAGTTGCTCGACTAGCTGGACCTTCAACATAATGATCTTGTGGCTCATTCTCATCGAATGATTCTGTAATAGTCCCTTTTTCACCAATGTTTAGAGTATCTCCAGTTTTTGTTTTTGTTTTTTTGCACTTTTTTAGAAAGACAGCTACGATTATTCTCCGTCATGTTCGAATGAAATACTTTTTAAGTTCTTTATTCAAGTTTTTAGTTCATTTTTTCACAGACGGCACCAACTGTTGATGCTTAAATTTTTTATGGACGAAAAATTTAGCACACTACACAGATTTCACTATCACTATTAACATAAGGACTGTATAAAGCGATACCTAACTACAGAATTGTTGACTCCAGAAGTTACTTGAAATCAAAAAGAAAACTAGCTAGGAGTGAAGCCGAATTATCAGCAAATAAATTTCGACAATCAAGCCAGCGTATTATCAAATATCAGGTAAAAGAGAAAACAGAAATAAAGTATTTTTAGTTATTTACCGACCCAGGACAGTGAATTCGAGAATGTCTTTGGTTAGAGCTAGTTAACGCTAGTAAAACTCTATTTTTCTCTCTAAAGGCTAGAACAAGAGAAAAATCTCCCTTCAATGTAGTGATTCCAACATTTATAAGCATTCGCACATGTGAGCATCGGAAAATAGGAGTTTGATTAGATAAAATACAACATGGTCCTTCGGCAAGTCCTTTTATTATTTTCTTGTGTCGAATTAGAGTAATGCAATAAATGTCTGCAATTTATAGGACAAGATGCTTCTTAATATAATAGGATGTTCAAGCATTTCTTAAAACAGTACGCCTATTCTTTCTATTTAATTCTTCCACTTTTATAATATTAAAATTATATCACTTTGATAATTAGGATGATAATTAGAAAATTAAAAAAATCGAGGCGATAGAATCGAGTGGAGTCGCTCACATAATAAAAATTAAGGATAAAAGATAACTAGTTGACAAAAGTCACGAACATATTGTAAAATTTTAACATAAGTCTGAGCATGAGCATATTCAGTTTCTGTTCTTAAAGCTTGCCAGCATTTTAACCGACAATGACCTTAGAAAGAGGAAGAGGGGTAACCCAGGTAATTTAGGAATGCGCAAGGGTTAAAAAATATTTGTTTGTTATTCTACTTCTTCAGCATGCGGAATAGGTTATTTTAATAACTTCGGTATGCTCACTAAACCAGGATTTTCGTATTGTTGTGGGACAATAGCTTAAACGTCAGAGTATCCTAAAATAAAATTTTAAAATATAAAAATATATCAATTTTATTAAAAATTAATATTATTGAATTTTTTAAATAAAAATATTATTATAATAATTTAAAATAAAATTTAAGAATTTATTTAGTATTGTGATAGGATGAATTTTAAACCAACAGTTTATTTTTAAAAGACAAAATATTCTAATTCTAAATAAAACTTAAACGTCATAAGCTTTCTTTATCCTGTATATTTATTTAAATTCTTCTATTTCGAAAAGAAAAAAAAAATGAATGAATGAATGGGTTTAATTGAATTGGATTATTTTTTAAATATAAAAAACTCTTATTTATTATCTTGGCACACAAAAACGATTTTACTGTTATCAATAAATTTCCTAACTCATTATAAATATGTTTGATACTATAAAAATATCTTACTGAATGTTAATTTTCTCCATTTTTTGTTTTTTATGTTATTACAGATCATTATAGTCTTAATGTGCCCAAATATTCATTTTTATTTTTAATAAATATATGCGTATAATAATGTTGTTCTTTCCATTGATTGAATATCAAACGATGATCATTCCCTAAAACAGCAATCAGGACTTGAGGTCTCCTCAATTGGGCCCAATTGATAAATGGTCCCAGTCTACAATTTGGGAGACCTCAATTTCAATTTAAATGTGCTACCCAGCTCACATGACTGAGAGATGAGAGGTACACAAATAACAAATTTAATTATTTCTTTTTCTTAAGTCTTAATCATTTGCTAAGCAAAAGTTGTTTCTTAAGAGCTACGTATGCCTCTACAAGTGGGCAAACATTTACTTAGATGAGATTTTCAAGTTGCTTCTCCAACAATGACAAGCAATAGTAGTAGACACTCTTATATTCATCATCAAAAGCAAAATATCTCCATAAAACACAAAAAATAGATCATAATTTATATCACAACATAATGCATCCGACAAAGCTTGATATCATTCTAGATTGATAATGCATTGACCAAATCCTTAGATTCAGTTGGTGGTCTTAAAAAGATGTACAAGATAAAATTTCATGTAGGATATATAAATATACGAAGCAATCAAATTATGGGTTTTTCTATTAACTAAAAGTAGAAAAGAAATTAGAGGTAAATTATCAAAATGAATAAGGAAAAATCATATTTACAGTTTATTTAGTATTGTAGATATAATATAATCACTTTTAAGTCATAATTACTATAAAATAAAACTCTAAATATTAAATATCCTGTTTTATTAAACATGGTTTTAGTTTTTCTTTTAAAATACAGCAGAATTATTATAATATTAAACCGACAATTATTTTAAAAATAAAATTCGGGGATGCTAGTTTCGATATGATTTGTAATGCCATAGGTATAACCAAATTATGAATGATGCATAAAGGCTGATATGTCACTTCGATCTACCATGGATTGTTTCTTGAATTAAAAAATTGGTGTCCACTTCATTAGATTGGCAGATAGCATCGAAAAGCTCCTCCATCAATATGATGATGATGATTCAGTATCATATTACTTTCAATATTATCCAGACAATTAAATGAATTGCATCCATCGACACCCTTTTCTTTTATTTCCAATTTCAGATTCCATGCCAGATTCAACCATTATGGAAGAGTAAGGTGACAGTGTAAATTGATTGTGATGGGCTGATATATATGTATGCAGTTTCAACCTTTCAATTCAGATAATTAAATGCATAACAGTTATGAAGGACCACATTAGATTGGTCATCTCTTTTATTTTGCAGGAAAAAATCCTGGAAAAGAAGAAAGAGTGACAGATTTCAGGGACGTGAAATTGATCATGATCATGTTACACAACCTAAAGCTTCATATAACCATTCTTGATCATCCACTCCAGACTCCAATGCTTTCGTACATTCTTTAGAGTCCAATAAGCCCAACCAAAAAGTGGCTCTACTAAACACATTTAATTGGGCGTTAGCAATTCTCTGGTAATCCTGTTTTGTTGCTCCTCGAACTTTCCATTCCGGAGCCCATTCACCAACAAAAGTAAGAGGACCATTCGAGGTAGTAATAACATTCAATCTAGCACTCCTGTCTGTTTTGATGAAATCTATATTTTGTTACAGAGTCATGTTATTAAACCTATCCTCAAACAAACTGTAATAATGAACATCTATAACAACTCCACTTAAGCCAATAGTCAGAGGGAAAAGCTCTCTTGGATCCATTGATCCTAGCTTGTTTGACATCACCACAAAAACTTTGGAGGTATGTTTGCGCACAACACCATAGCCAGCCTTGTAATACTTTTTTATCATCTCCAGAGTCACTCCTGGTGAAAGAGGTTCATTGATAAGCTCAACTGCATAAAAGCTCGGGCTCTTTACATATCTAAATTTGAGAAGATCCAACTGATGTCACAAACTTAATTGAAAATTTTCAGGGGATTTAGCAAGGGATAGAGTTTTTTGTTTTCAGCTTGCAGTTAGGAAATCTATAACAGCAACTGTTTGTTGTATGGTATCGTCTGTTAATCCCCATTCCTGAGAGCCATCTCTTGAAGCACTGTGTTCCCAACCATTCTGTGAGCCAGGTGCAGCATGTACATCAATTATGACCTTCAACCCATGCTTCCTGTAAGATAGAATACAAGAAGATCAATGGGGAAACTACTCAATCATTTACACAACTTAGGTGGGTGGCTATCACGAGTATGGACCATGTATCAGCATGCCTCATTTACGAGTATGGACCATATAACAAGCCATTTGCAGGTTTTAATGGAAAACATTTAAGCCTACCGGCGCCAATACTGTGACCATATAACATCATCGGCTTGACCAGCTAATTCTTTGATCTGTATGGACCCATGATGGTAAGGTTTTGTGAAATAATGACAGAACTGGTGATGCCTAATGTGATGGAAACAATTACGTACCGCGCCCACATGAAGGCGTTGTCTAGAGCTTTCAAGGATCCTCCAACAGGCTTTGGAGGTTGGATCCCTTGCTATCCACCTCCCAGCAGGTATTCTCACAGCATTCAGTCCATTTCTAGCTATAAACTTGAAATCATTTTCAACAATAAATATGTTCCAATGCCCCTGAAATGCACATACACATGCTTAATTATTAACTTAAAACAGACATGTTTATTGGTATCGTGTTTTGTGTTTATTTGATAGAATGAATTAATTTATGCGCTTGTTTTCTAATATGTCCTTGCTCTCATGACTTTTGGAGCTTTCTCTGGACCGTAACCATTAGTTACTTGAAACTCCCCCTCCAGTCTCCCAGACTTGCTAATTACGAAAACTGAAGGATCATTATCACCCCAGCTGGTACTCGCTTGATAATCTGCTGCCACCAACTCCTCTGTTTTCACCTATAATATCATGTAATGAAAAGTTTGTTTGACACCATTAACAAAATAAGTAGAGCTCAACGATGAACACAAGAAAAATATAAATCACCTGTAAGAAGAAACCATTCGGTGCTTTGATTCGAACACGATTCAAATCATTAGAGTTTCTCACGATCTCAAACGTTTCTGAACAACCAGGGGTTTTTGCGTCAGTTACTACGTTAATTCCATTTCCGTCGTTGTCAAGTCCCACAAATTTGCTGTTAAAGATGCGAAATTTGAAGTTCGTATCATTGAACCTCCACAACTACTCAGATCAAGAAACAAAACTTATATATCTATCAGAAAAGTTGCTTATGGTTATGCAGTCCGTGAAAATTTTCATAAAAATAATTGATAGGATTAATAATTGATAGTATAATTTAATTTCTAAAGTACCACGAAATTTTTAAGAATTAAAATATTTCATAAATTAATTACAATAATTTTTTTATTATACTATTTTTGAATAAAAATTAAATTATTGATAGTTATTTACAATCAATATTTTGTAATATTTTATCACATCCAAATGTTTACTAACAATTTTTTTATAATAAATTATTAAATAATACAAAAATATTTTCTTCTCAAATATTTTCAATTGTTTTTTTTTTTATTTATCACTTCAAGATATTCTATGCACTAACAAATATATATTAATTTTAAAAGGTATTTGAGGTATATGAAAAATGTGATATAAAATTTTGTTAAAATAAAATGGGTGATGACTTAATTAATATTTATTTTGTTAAAATAATATAGATAATAATATAATTAATATTTATTTTATAATTATTTAATTGAAAATAAATTTTAACTATCAAAATAATATAATAAATAGGTTGTAATTATAAAAATAAAGAAAAAAAATATCACCATACAATATTTGAAAAGAAAAATAATTTATATTATTTCTACAATTCAATATAAAAAAATTATTGATAAAAATTTTAAATATGATAAAATATAAAAATATTGAATCTAAATAGTTACAAATAATTTAACTTTTACTTCAAATTTGTATAAATAAAAAATTATTTTCTTAATTTATGCTAGAAATAATCAATAAAATACTATAATTTTAAAATTTTTATGGCATTTTATCAATCAAATGATTTGCCATTGTCAACCAAAAAAGGATGGAAATATTACCACGCTTTTATTAGGGGGTTGAATTATGCTACCCATACTTGTGTTATGACAACCTTCTTTTTTATTTTTTTAATAATTAAAGTTTTATCTCGAGTGAAATAATTAAAAAATATTGATTAAATTATTATTGATATTAATTTTAAAATTACTCATATCATATAAATCAAAAAAAAAATTTAAATGGAACTTTGATTCTTTCTTAAATTATAATATATTTACTAACTTCTCATTAAAAAGTTTTTGTTTTTTTCTTTGGAGATCCTTATGTTGTTTGAATATTTCTTTACATAAAAATCTCTTTTGACAAAAGTTTTTGTTAAAAATATTTAAAAAAAGAAAAACATAAAAATTTATTTTTTAATTTATACGAGGGTTATTTTCAGTATCCTAAAAGTTAATCTACACAATATCGTAACTTTAAAAATTATAATAAAGTACTGTAATTAAATAAAAATGTGAGTTTATTTGCACTCTAACTTTAACTTTGAAAATTCTTTTACTCTACACATCCTTTGAAATAAAAAAAAGGGTGGGTTGGTGTGTGCGTGTGTGGAGTGAGAGAGAGAGAGAAACTTTATTTTGTACATCCTTATAAATATTGAAAAAGTGCCTAATTTTGTTTACTCTCCGCAAAATATTTATTTTACTTAATTTTACATTATATAATATATATATATATATATATATATTTATTCTATAAAACAATAGAATATGATAAAATTATATATATATTTATTTATTCTATAAAACAATAGAATATGATAAAAAATTATGAATTGAGAAAAGATAATAAAATTAATCGACTTCTTTAAAAGTCAAATAGAAATTGAATATGCAAAATTATAAAAAAAAAAAAAAAAAAAAGAGTTATTAAAATATATTTAATTAAATTAAAATAGAATATATTTTTAATCATAAATGATATTTCATAAACTCTTTATAGATATAATTTATAAATTAATATATAAAAAATATCTTTAAACCATTTGAATTCTCCTCAAAATTTTCTTTTTCAATGAGTTATTTGTAAAAAAAGAGTTATAATGAATTATTTTAATATCAAAAAGAAAAATTTTTGAATTTAAAATAAAAAATGACAGGGTATTGTATTTTAATAGGTGTCAAAATAATATTTTTATATATTTTATTATTTTTAATAATAATTTATATTTAAATATTTTTTTATTAAAATATAAGTTTTCAAACTAAAAATTAAAACATAAATATAATCACTTTTAAATAAAATAAGGGCTTTTACAATTCAATTATTAAACAATACCAAAATAAACGTCAACAATTATGCAAACTCAGAACATGCAATGAAATCCACAATGCAAATTTTATTATACTACATTTTTCGAAGCATGCAGAACAAAGCCAGTGAAGAAAGAAAATTTGGAGCATACGAGCAAAGACCACAACTAATAGAGTTACATTTTTATTAAAAGAAAAAATAATCTAATAATTATTTGTGAGTATAAAGAGCAGAAAAATGAGAGAAAGCAAGGAGGAGTCAGCTTTCATATTGTAAAAAAATCATACAAGCTACAACCTAGAAAAAAAAAAATTCTAGAAAATATTATAAAAAAAATTTGATTCTTGCATATAAAAGCCTTTATAATTAATTATTCATAGAGTTAAGTTTTCTTGGCATTTTTTTCCATGAAAATTGGAGAGAAAAAAGCCTTAAAATCGACAAAGAGAGAATGACGAACAGATTTGTTTAGTTGCAAATCTTGAATAAAATACTTTTCAAATTCCAGAACAACTAATCCTTTCTCAACATTTAAGCCTCTAGCAAGAATATTGCTTGGAGATGCCACACATAGTTTCATATTTGAATAGTAAAAACACTTTGATTTTGTAATTGTAGGCTTCTGTTTGTTTAATTGATACATTCGAATTCAATGTTGATTTAAATTTTAATGAAAATAAATTTATTATATAATTAATAATTAACAAACAGAAAAATAAATGTATGTAAAAAAGAATTAAAAATTAGATAAGTTAAATTAGTACTGAATTTTAATTATTAATTGCAATTCTTCCCACTAAAACATTAATAGTTGTCAATTGTGGCGTAGACTCTCCGATCAGATCTGGGTTTCGATAGGCTAAGAATCGTGAAATCCTAAATGCATTTTGTTGATCATATCATCGAATTAATATGATTATACATCCATAATGTAAAATCTGCTGAAGTTTTGGCATAGGGCTTGGGATTTAGTAACATAAATAAAAAATAAAAATTTGGAGAATCGGACCGGACCAACAGATTCGGTTGGGAATGAAATTAATATATTGTATTCTGTCTGGTTCAAATTATTACGTATAATATTCAGTTGATTTTCAGTTTTGAATTTTAAGAATTAAATGATAATTTTGCATAAGTAATATATTTTAAATAATAAGAATTAAAATATACTCTATTTTATATATATAATTCGATTATTCAAGATGATAAAATTAAAAAAATTAAGAAGTACTAAATGGGACGAATAATGTTAAATAATTTAATTATATATATTTTAATTTGAATCAGACAGAATAATTTAATTTTAATAATTTTTAAGTAGTAAAGAGATTTAAAAAAATGCAAATTTATTAAATTTTTTTAAATTAAAATTAATAAAATATAAAGATTAAATGAATTAATTATACTATTTATTAAAAATGACATTTTAGCAAAATCAAAATACAAAAATTTAATCAATAATTTTGTATCTTAAAAAGTTAAAAGAATAAATTCTAAATAAATAATTTTAAGAAATTAATCTAAATTTAATTTTTCCAAAGTCCACAAAATATTTGCCTAAGATCACAAAATTAATAGAGATGCCATGGACGTAAGTCATCCCTAATTAATTATTTGACCGAAAGAGAGAGGGTACGTACTAGGAATTGAGATTATTATAAAACATAACGTAGGAATTGTCATTTAGTAAAACTGTAGGGTATTTGTTATTTTCTTGTTCATTTAAATCCATTTATTGACCTTGCATTCTCGATTTAAGGGTCGTGTACTTTAATTGGGCCGAGATAGATGTCCAATTGCTGGATGATAATTCCCTGTGAGCTTACAGACCAATCGCCCATTTTATTTGTAGAGGTATATTAATTATATATATGAGATTAAATTTTAATTTAAAAAAAAAAATTAAATCTAACAAATAAAAAAATATGCTAAAAAAATATAATTTAAAAAATTTATTGATTTTATCCATTATTATATTGTTTAAAAAGTATTATATTATTTTTTAAAATTATCATATATTTTAATTTTTTATTAATTATTTTAATTGTATACTTTTAATAATTAATATTATTTTAATAACATATAAAATTAAAATTAAAATTATCATATAGTTTAATTTTTTTATTAATTATTTTAATTTTATACTTTTAATAATTAATATTATTATATTATTTTAATTTATATTTTTTGAAAAAATAATTACATATTTTTTATTTAAAATATTAATTTTGGGATATATCGTAAATCACTTCCACTTCTCGAAACATAATTGTTAGTCAAAATTAATTTAGTCACACGCATCCCTGGCAATAACTTCAACCTCGTCTAGGCTGGACTACAGCTGACCCTCACTTCCATTGCTTTCGGAAATCTTCGTTCTCTTCCCATGTGAGCACCGACGGAGCCAGCTGCACTTCATCACCCTCCGCGTCATATCGAATACAACTACCTTCTCTTTCCTTTTCCTACAACCTCGTATCCTAATTAAATTAGATTACGTCTCAGTTCGGAATTCTAATTCTCTCTATAAGCGGAGTACACGTGTCAACTGCAAGATAATTATAATACTCATATCCCCACACAAGCACATCCTTACGCGCTTCTGTTACCTTCTTTTTGTGTTTTCTTCCCATCTCTCACTTTACAGATAGCCTTAAATCACCTCCCTGCGTTTTATCTGCATTAGCTCATTCACGTTCCAAACGAATTCACTCTTTAGCTTCTTCATTTGTCTCTTTCGCTCTCTATCTGTGATAAAAATGGCTAGAACACTGTTGTTGATCACTCTCTGCCTCTTACCGGCTCTCATCTTCGCCGGCAGACCAACCAGGAACCCGTTCATCATTCAAGGACGCGTGTACTGCGACACATGCCGTGCCGGTTTCGAAACTCCGGCTACGACGTACATCGCAGGTATATTCACCTATTTAACTACTTCTGTTTTCTTTTTTATGCTGGATCTGTAGATTAAACTGGTAGATCCGAGCAATGGTATATTTCTGCACCTACATCGCAATATCTCTGTATTCGGTAAAGGTTTTGCTCACTGAAGAGTGCAGGTGTAATGGAAAATGAATATCGGCAACTTCACTGTTAAAGACGCCGAGTAACCCTAATGTAATGTTTCTGAGCTAGTTTAAGGTTCAAATTTGAAATCATCACTCCTTTATACTAACTAGAAAGATCGTGCAAAGAGATAAACAAATGGTGAATAGCCTAGGTCTACAGTTTTTACAAGTTTGCATGAGGATATATATATATAATTGAGAGTAATCAGGTCCAAGGGTTAGTGATGATTATGATTATCTATTATTAATATATTAGATCGTGGTTATTCATCTAGAAGATTAGAACGGGCTGTTTGGGTTTGGATTTGTGAAATGATAAGAACTACTGGTAGAATTAATTAGTGCGATTCTCCTGGGGAGATCAACACCATAGAAAAAAATTTGATCCTTTGGTTCATGATTAAAAATTGGAGTTTTTGGATATATATCAAATGCAATCTTATAAAAAACAGCGAAAAATTTGACAATTGATTTTGAAAACTACTGACCAGAAGAATTTTCTTGAGATATGTTGTTTTATCCTTGTTTTCAGAAATGAGTATTGTATCCAGAAACTCAAACATATTACATGTTTATATAAGAATCAAGTTATTCATTCATTCATGACAATCTGTAGCAGGCATTATTTTTTTTTAGCTGTTTCCTAATTGCTCAATTGATCAGCTTATTGTCGATTTTTCTACAGGTGCCGAGGTTAAAGTGGAATGCAAGGACAGGAAGTTAGCTCAAGTTGTATACAGCAAGTCAGGCAAAACGGACTCAACAGGAACATACAAGATCTATGTTATGGAAGACCATGAGGATCAATATTGTGATACTATCCTCGTTAGCAGCCCTCAGAATGACTGCAACTCAGTAGCCCCAGGGCGTGACCGTGCCCGTGTGATCTTGACCCGTTCCAATGGCATTGCCTCAGATACCCGTTTCGCCAATTCAATGGGTTTCATGAAGACAGAGGCCAAGTCCGGCTGTAACGATGTCCTCAGGCTATATCAGGAGGATGAAGAGTGAGACATTGGTGTTGGTTTATCTAGTGTTCTGATTGATTAAGCTTTGATCACCATATTATATTGTCTCTATTATTAATAGTGCTCAGATTGTATTGTTATCTTGTTTAGAGTATTGTTAACTTGTTACTGACTTATGTGTTAATGTACAACAGCTATTAAATTATGTGTTGGTGCTTCTGTCCTTGAAATTGCAAGCTTTTTGCCTTTGGTTGCGTTGCCTTATTTCGCAATAAATCTGTTAGTTCAGCAGTTGCGGCAATGGACTGAAGCGTGATTTCTAATTTGCCGACGAGCAAACCTTACGGAGCTCAAATGAAATTTAGCATTTGCCGAAAGTACTTAAGGACGTGATTTAGATATTGAGAAAGCGGATACTGTTCATAAGATAACGAAAGCCTAAACAAAATTATATAAATGGAAGTTATAAGGGTTCTTGACTTAAAAATTATTGTTATTATCACAAAATGTTAAAATAATAATGGTTTTACGTTTTTTGAAAGAAAAAAGAGTTAAACGGCGTTTACTTTCACATATTTCTTTCCATTGTTTATTATTAGATTTTAAGTTTATGTAATTTTAATTAATGAATTTAATTAGATTTACGCAGTTGGAATTAATGATGGCAAGTCGGGTCATCCCGGCGCGGCCAGTTTTTGACGAACGGTTTTTTCCGTCTCCGTCCGTTATCCTGGACCCGATTTTATATACCCGTAAACAAGGGAAAAAACAAAGAGGAACTAGTTCACCAACTTATTCAATCAGACGAGGGAAAACATGCCCAATTCTCCAATATAAAAGAAGTACAAATCAAACCATTACATCTATGAAGCAAAAAGAAAAAAAATGCAAAAACCAATAACATTTAGAACCCAACCTGGATCACCTTGAACTCTTACAATTACACAAAAGCAGAATAAAAAATCAAGGAAAAAAAAAAAAAAGAAATCACAATATCAAAACAATAACACAATCATCAAAACAATCCAAGGTCAATGAAGAACAAGATTTAAAAAAATATCTACATATAGAATGATTAATTAAACTCTACACAAAATAATGAAATCACCTATATAATTGTTAGCCCTGATTTCAAGGTAAATAAAAGGAAAAAATAATATAAAAATTAAAATTAAAAGTTGAAGCTGTTACCTTATTGACTTTGTGGTAAAGGGGGGATGCGGTAAATCCATCGAGCTGTGTGCGAACAAGACAGAGTTGTTGCCTGGTGTTATGCTAAAGCTACGGTCTGACGGTGTGCGACCACGAGGCTGAGAGGAGAGGTGAGACGGAGGGAGGTGTTTCAAATTTGTGCCTAATGAAAAAAAAAAAAAGACAAATACCCATATAGTATAATACCCTGTATGAAATTATTATTTTTATCATATAAATTTTATTATATAAGTCCTTCAATAAAATTAATAAATTATATATTTATATCAAATAATTTATATTCAAATCATTAAATTATTTAAAACTATATAAAATGAAAAATTATTAAAAGAAATTATTGACTTACTTTTAAAAATAAAATATTTAAAATATATAATATTTATTCTTATTTACTTTTATTTTGTAATTATAATTTTTTCATCTATTTTTAAATTCAAATATAGCATATTTAATAATTTATATTAAATTGTGCTCCTAATTGGTAATTTGTTATAACATATAATATTTTAAAACTAAATTTATTGATTTAAACTTTATAAATTATATATTTGGACAAAAAAATTAAATAGGATAAATTATAATTAAAAATAAAAAATAGATAAAAATAAACACTAAAAATTTTACTGTTAAATTAGTATTTAATAAGTTTATTTTTAAAAATACTTATAAATATAAAATTATAAATTAACTCTTTTATAGTATAAAATATTATAATCATTCTATATATCTTTAATGAGTTTAATACAAATATTTTAGAGTATAATTTTTGAAGTTTAAATCAACAAAATTAGTTCTAAAATACTATAAATTATGATCTCAACTTGGCTTAAATTATTAAATATGCTATATTTGAAAAAAAAAAATAGATAAAAAAATTATAATTAAAATTAGTAATTAAAAATAAAAGTTGATAAATATAAGTAATAAAAGTTTAAAATATTTTTTTAAAAAATACCTCAATAATTTATTTTAATAATTTTTTGATTTTATATAATCCTAATGATTATATTTAAAAAATAATTTAATATTTTATTAATTTGAGTAAAAATTATTTGATATAAATAAATATATAATTTATTAATTTTATTGAAGGACTTATATGATAAAAATTGGTATTTTTATCTTTAATAAAGGGGTATTTATTATTTTTTCTAAATTATAGAGGTGTTTATCACAAACATCTTAATAAAGAGTAAGTGATATTTCAATAAATGAAAAAAAAAAAATTGTTTAAGTTACAGTTTAATTTCGCTTTTTTATTGGTTAAGATGGACTTCTTTTAATGCCAAAAGTCTTTTTAATTTTTTTTTTACATTATTTGGTTGTTTTTAAAGAAAGATTTTTGAATATTTAAAAAAATTATTTGTTTCTACTAAAAGAAATCCAAATTTTAAATTTTTGATAATAAGTCCTTTGACTTTTTTAAAAAGTTCAATTGTCTAAAATACTCCCATTTTATTTTAAAAATTTTATTCTATTTTTCTTCTAACATATTTTTTAAAAATATATCTATTAAAGTTAAAAAAAAAAAAAATTACTCTATTTCTCTTTCAACATATTTTTTAGAATTATATTTATTTAGGAAGAATTTTTAAGAGAATCTAATAAGAGACCTTTTATCTTAACCTTGAGGTGAATTCTCCTGACCAGAGCCTAAAATTTACCCCACTTTTAATTTTGTTGTCCAACAATTATAATACCACCTGAGGCAAAAGCAAGGAACAAGTAGAAGAATTCAAGTAAATATGCAGCAAATTTTAGGGATATGTAAATAAATCTCAATAGTTGTACGTTAACTCTAAAATGATTATCAATCAAAGATTGTATGCTACCTCCAGAATGATTATTCGTTAACCCACTTTTCGTGTAAAACATGCAATAATCCTCATAGGATTTACACCTCCAAAATGATTACTTTCTAATGATCCTATGTGATAGTTTTCTTAGGAATTATAGCTAAGTTACATCTATAATTCACCTACAAATGTATAGTTGTTATCAAGCCATTTTTATTAGCTCCATGCAGTGGTTCTTCAGAAAACAGATAGCAACTCTACACACACATGCTCCATGTGATCATTTTAGGAGGAAAATAGTAATTCTAAACCTGTGCCAGAACACTTATAAAAAGGTAAAATTTTGAAGGAAATAGAAGAATCCCTTTACAACTGATAATTATACAGTAATGTCTTGCATTAATTTGTATTCAACAGGTTATATCTCTAATACTAATTGTAAGTTTATATAATATATTGACTCTATATTAATTGAATTATTTTATATAATTAAGTAAATTGAATATTTTTTTAAAAAACAAATTAAATTTTTTTTTTAAATATATATAATATTTATTTTATTTTACAAGTTATAAAATAAACTTTTTAAAGAAATGAAAAATAAAATTATTTTATTTTCATGTGTCACCAAAATTTTGTTCACTTTTATTTTTTAAAACACAATAAAAATACTACTATTTGAAATAAAATTTAAAATTTGTGAGAAAGAAGTCAATAAAAAGACTAATTTAATTGGTTCTTTAGAAAATTTGTGTTACTAAATATCTTTTGTAGTTTACTGTTAAAATTAATTAAAATTCAATAATACTAAATATGCAATAAGTTGCTTTGACTTAATTTTTTCTTTAAATTTTACATATCCAAACCTCACCTTATTCTATATACAACCCCAAACTCGAATACTAGTAATCACCAAAAATATATTGATTTAACTTAATATAATAATTACTTAATTTTTACATATTCAATTGCACCTTAATACCAAATTTAAACAATGCCCAATATGCATAAATGAGTTGGTTGGTACGTCTGTCCTCTTCAATCTTCAGAATTTTTTTTTAAATAATTTCATCCCATAAACGTAACATTACGGTACAATAACAAATTCATAATAATTCAAATAATACCAATGGATTTCCAACCATAAAGGAAATGATTTTTTTGGTAGATATTCATAACAAAAATAAATCAAGCTTTAAAGCATACTAGAAGACGGAGGCAGTTGATGCAATATAAAGAAAGACTCTCTAATACTCGATTTGGTTTTGTTGACTGATAACTTGATAGATTTTATGTAAAATTCTTTCGTCGCAGTATTTATTTTTTCAAATTTGAACTTCAAACTTAAACAAAATACTACTTTATTATTTAAAGAACTAACACAAACCACCGTAGATTTAATTCCAAGTGGTTAAAACTTTCGACAATAGAAGGTCAAGGAAAAAGAGAAGAATAGTTTCTTGAAAGGGAAAAAATAATATATATATATTTTCAAACTATAGATTAAAGTATCAATTTCTCTCTCGATCTTGGGATGCGACGGTGAAATTTTTGGATGTACTTTGGGTACCCGTGTAATCCGGTTTGCAAATAATGATTATATTGAGCCAGGCTTCAAAAGTTGAAGCCTGCTCAGGGCCAGGACCAATCCCAGACTTTACTTTGGATGCCTGAAGCCGGCCTGTAAGCCGCAACGGTACAAAAAATGCACCGAGAGCAAACTCTAATTAGTCTAACCCATGACCTAGATTTTCCAAATACAAAATTAATAAAATAAATTAAATTCGTACAAAATAATGGAATAAGTTTAATAAAATTTTAATGTTAATTTTAAAATTAATTAATTATTATCATAAATTAGTATATATAACAATGAGATTTTTTTAATAATGTCATAATACTTTATTGAATAGATCCCTTCAAACTGAAGTTATTTATTTATCTTTTGACAGTGAACTTTCATTGAAGAAAGAAACAGTAACATTCAATTAGCCCAGGAATCTCATCTTCCCAGATGCAAGGTTTCAGGGGATTCAAAGCCAACTTTACAAGTTGGTGTTAAAAAGAAAAGGGTTTTTGACGAATACATTAATCGTAAATCTCCGTCAGGATCTACCCCCAATTCATTCTTGCAACTAGTCTTATTGATGATGATATTGATGATTAAAAGCGCATCAGATTCTATAGCAACTGGCAATAATCCTCTGTCCTTTGCTAGCTTCACACCTGCAAGAATCGCAAAGGCCTCAGCTACTTTTTACATTCCCATTGCATTGCTTCGGTTGGATTTTTGCCATTATCACTCTGCTCTCCGAATCTCTTAGTACACAGCCCAGACCCGCTTTTTGTTTGTGTTAAGCTACTGTTGCATCCATATTGAGCTTGAAATGTGTAGCAGGGGGAGGTTTACATTGATTGACGCTGGCGGATGTAGCCATAGAAGGTGGTTAGAAGAAATCATTCTGCTCTTCCATTGATTCAACTAATCTGGTGGCTCTGAGGATAACTGCTTCTGCAGTTTATTCTTTCTCGTGGTGCAAGAACAGACTTCTGGCTAACCAAATACACCAGCATATAGTCATAAAATCTTCAAAACCTCTCTTATTCCTTTTCTATGACCTCTTTTCACGATGTTGAAAACAAAGCCGATGTTGCAGCCATTGAAGACGATGCAACCGATGAGGACCAAGCCAAAAGCTGAACTCACAATCTCAGTCTGTGTCAATCAGCAATCCAGGCCCATTTTCTGCAGTGGACTCAACTCAGTCAATCTCAGCCCAAGGCTCATCTTTATTACAAGCTTCCGGATAAAATGGAAGTCATGTCAGCAGATAATGCACAGAATAAATGCATCTCCAGCAAGCCAATAAATTCTACTTCTGACATCGAAACAGCTTTGCTAATAATATGAAAAAGTTTTTGTCTGATATAATTGGATTTTAACGCGCCTACAGTTTCTGGAAAATTCTATCCTTCACCCATTTTTTTTCTGTGACGGTGTTGTATAAAACAGAGTACTGTAAAATATGTATTTTTTGGACTGTCATTAATGAAAATTCTCTAAATTCTATTCCTTTGTTCTATCATCTTCTTCCTTTGAATTTGAAAATTTAACTTGGTATCAGGTATCATAGCATAGCCATGGTTAGGAGTTATAGCGACTTTGGAACTCTCCAAAACGCCAATCAAACACATCCTAGAATCAACAACACAGCCTTTGTATTCACACTCGTCTCAAACTAACAAACAGAAACGACATGCCGGGAAAATCTCAAATTATTCGTAGTGTTCGAGCCAATGACTTGATGGGTTTCCTAGAGAGAACCAACTCAGCACCGAGACAGACGATATGGGTGACTCATGAAAATGTCAATCTGGCAATAATAATAAATCCAGATTACCTGTCTTGGATGAAACAAGAACAGGTTCTTATGAGTTAGATGCTTTCCTCCGTGACCGAAAGCGTTCTGGAAACTAGACTTCTATGCAATTTCTCCAGAGATCTAGAAGATGTGTATGGCTTGCTACTAACTTACGAAAGTATGCTTGAGAAATATCATTCTTTTGGAAACTTGATGGTCAACCTCCAGGCAAATGTAGCTGCAAACTCTGCTTATCGTAACAACTTTCAGAGTAGAAATTGAAACAATCAGGCAAGGCCACAGAACAGCAATCAACCTTCAGCTGGAATGATGCAAGGAAAAGGAAAAGAAAGAGGAAGAGGAAATGTCAAAGCTAACAAACCTATGTGTCAAATTTGCAACAAAGCTGGACATATAGCTCTTGCTTGCTGGCATATATTTAATCGAGATTTCTAACCTCAGAAAAGTGAAAAACGTTAACGAAGAAGAGCCTATGTTGCATCTGCAATCCAACATACTGATAACTCCTGGTATTGGACAGTGGGCTACTAATCATATCACAAAAACCTAAGAAACTTGAACTTAGCTACTTAATACACAGGTGAAGATCAACTTGCTATAATTAATGGTCACAAACTGAAAATCTGTCATATAGGTGACACTGAACTAGCTTTTCACAATGCACATACAGTTGAGCACATTCTTCTGAAACATATGCTATTCATACCTGAAATTACCAAAAACTTAGTGAGCATTTCTAAATTGCTACAAGATAATAATGTTGTGGTGTTGTTTTGTGGTAATTTACGCTTGATTAAGGACAAAGCTCAGGGGAGACAATCCTGCAAGGAATAGCTGAAGGAGGACTCTATAAGTTGCTTGTGAAGGATTACAACTTCAAGTTCACGACTGGTCCATTTTTAGTTCTATCTCTTGGTTCCACCATTGTTAAAGAGTCAGAATTTGTAAATAATCCAGAGTCAATATTGTCAATTTTACCTTCCAAAAGTGTGAATACAAGTAACTAGTCTTTGAGTGTTAAAACCAGTTTGTTAATTTGGCATAAAAGACTAGTGCATCCAAATATATTGGCACTCAAGAATGCATCGTCATCTTGTAAAAGTCCACATTTAAATGAAGATCTTGTTACTGATACATGCAGTGCTTGTCAGCTAGGTAAACTACACAAGCTAACCTTCAAAAATTCGGAAACCAAAACACAAAAACCAGTTGAACTTGTGCATACAGACCTGTGGGGACCTTCTCCAATGCTATCTAACGAAGGACACAGATATTATATGATATTTGTTGATAATTACAGCTAGTTTACATGGTTTTTTCCTCTAAAAGAGAGATCAGATGCACTAAACACCTTCTCTACCTTTAAAATTCAAACTGAAAAGACTTTAGACAAAAATATCAAAGCGTTGCAATGTGACATGGAAGGCCAATATAGATCATTTGAATCTTTTCTTAAGAATGAGGGAATAAGGCTGAGATATGCATGTCCATATACTAGTCATCAAAATAGAAAGACTAAAAGAAAGCATAGACATATGGTTGAAACAGGGCTGTCACTTCTTGCTTAAGCTGGAATGCTTCTTAGGTTTTGGAATGAAGCCTTCAGTTACTCGACCTATTAATTAAGAGAACTTCTACACCAGTTTTGAACAATCTGACTCCATTTGAGAAGCTTTACAAACTCAAGCCTGATTTATCAATGATAAAAACTTTTGGATGTGCCTGTTATCTTATGCTAAAACCATATAATAGACACAAATTTTATTTTCCCACCTTACAATGTGGCTTTTTCGGCCTGAGTGCACTGCACAAAGGTTATAGTGCACTGCACAAAGGTTATCTTTGTCTTTATCATTCAGGCAGAGAATATATCTCTAGACATGTCAAATTTAACGAGTCAATTTTTCCTTTCGAAACAAACACTTTATTTTCCGGTGAAAAAAACAGTCTTAGTTTAGAAAATAAATGTCTGGTTGATCAATTCTTCTATTTTCCCTTTTCTAGAAAAGTTTCCATTCTATAAAGCAACAGCAACATGTAAGTCTTCCTCAGATACTCTCCCCGCAGGTAAAGATCTTACTCCCTTTGCTAAAAGTCTTCAATCAACTCAGCTTATTGAAAATAACACTAACTTGCAGCAGAATTTTGAACCTGCATCAATTTCCCAACTAACTAAAACACTGAAATTACCCAGCTCTATACCTCAAACTAGTTCCACTCACGGTAACCAGGTCAAAAGCAAAAATTTTAAGCCAAAGCTGTTTCCAATCAATGTTGAAAAATCTTTTTCAGAGAATACGACACTAGCTCTGCAAACCAAGCATTAGAAGCAAGCCATGTTAGAAGAGTTTAATGCCTTACAAAGAAATAAATCCTGGACACTTGTACCCACAAACCAGATTACAAACTTATAGGGAACAAGTGGGTGTTTAAAGTAAAGCAGAATCCAAATGGAGGTGTTCCTAGGCTAAAGGCAAGACTTGTAGTCAATGGGTTTCATCAAATTTCAGGAATAGACTTCAGTGAAACTTTTAGCCCAGTAATTAAAGGACAAATTATTAGGATAGCTCTCTCCATTGCTGTTCTGAATAACTGGAAGATAAGACAGGTAGATGTCAACGATACATTCTTGAATGAATCTATGAAACAGTCTACGTGCATCAATCTAAAGGTTTTGAAGAGCCTTCTAAACCAAAGCACATATGCTCGCTGAAGAAGGCTTTATATAGCTTAACATAAGCTTCAAGAGCTTGGTACGTGTCAATAATTTTTACCGATTAGTTATTTTTAATCGCAAATTTGTTATATAGGTGAGCTGATTTCATCTTGTCGTCTTGATTTTTTTTATTTTTCTAGTGTTGTCCTGATTACTGAGGCGATATAGTCTCAAGATTTCAAAAACGGGAGGTTCAGTCAGGATAGACAAATACATTTTTCAAAAAACAGTTTGAGTGTCTAATCACGTTAAGGGGCACCAAGCCCTGTAAGTTACAGACACTCATTGCAACCCCTAACCTGAAGTAAAAGAGTGGTGA
>JAWDEX010000004.1:44921-79027 GCA_035221805.1 Trichilia hirta | reverse complement strand
CGTGTGCTTGTCACATATTGAACTTATGTGTACAAAACGATTACAAAATAATGAAACCAATAATTAATATTATTAGGAGTGCTGTTTTTTATTTAAAATTAGCTTCAGCCAAAGCTCAATTATTTAGAGAATTATGTCGTCAATACAGATTAAGAGTAAAAAAAATTAATTTTAGATGTGCTAACGAGATGGAACTCTACATATGAAATGCTCAAAAATATTTTGTCTTATCGAATTTCAATTGTGGAATTTTAGAATATAAAAATGAGTGATTATAAATTAACCAAGAAGCATTTTGGAGTGGCTAAAATTATTTCACAATTTCTATTAATACTGAAAGAAGCCACATAACTTTTGTCTAAGTAATGTTATCCAATAACACATCACATAATTTCTATATTATATAGTGTTGCATTTATTCTTAAACAATACATAGAGCATTTGATATTCGGTAGGGTAATGTTGGTAATGGTAGATAAATTTAAAAAGTATTACGATGATATGCTATTTTTATATTACATTGCATTATATCTAGATCCTAGGATAAAAGTTTCTAGTTATAAAATCCTTATAGAATAATTTTATTTACTTTTTGATTTAAATAATTTCTACTATTTAAACCATGAAACTCATACATGAATTTGTCAATGTAAAAAAAATTTATCATCTAATCTTTTAAATATTTTTTACTTGTACAAGATTGAGTATTTTGCAGATACTTTTTTATTAATAGATCGAAAAAAACTCTTCTTCTTCTTTCTCAGCTCTTATTATTTTCAGTAACAGTTTTAATTTATACATGAAAGTCAACAAAAGACCAAAAAGAGCATTATCATCGTTTAACGAGCTATCGTACTACATATGCAGTCCAATTATAGAATTAAAGGCAAATTTTGATATCTTAAAATAGTGAAAGAAAAATCATAAATTTTATCCTAATAGCACTAGATTTTCTCACACCATTAGGGTCTACAATTTTATCAAAAAGTTAGTTTGAGCAGTTGAATATTAAACTCATATAAAAGTATAATGACCCTAAAGGTATTGGAGATGTAAATGTCCTTCAGAGATTGGATTAACGAAAAAAAGGAGATTACAACAACTTCAATAATAATTAGCTCTGATAACAGACTTCAGTTATAAATGGGATGAAGAAGAAGACGAAGATGACTGCAAAGAATGACGATATTTAATTACTATTTTTTTATAATTAGGATTTAAATTTAATAATTTTTAATGAGATAAGGTCTAATGTCCCTTTTTTTATAATATTTTTTTAATTAATTTGGTCTATTTTTTTATTTATTGTTATAATATATGATCGAATGTAAATAAATTTATAAGATTTAGGTTGAAATGTTTCTCTCATTATATTTTTTAGTTAATTAATAAAATTTAATACCATTGAAGGTATTTTTTAATATAATTTTTGATAATTTAAAAAATAATTTAATTAATTTTTTAATTAAATTAAAAAATTAAATTTAAAAAATTTATTTTATGAATTAAAATTAAAATTAAAATCGAAACTAAAATTAAAATAAAATTGAAATTAAAATTAAAATCAAATTGAATTTAAATCAAAATTGAATTAGATTCGAAATCGGCCCATACTGTATTATGACTATTCTATCTCCGATTTTAAGCTAATTTAATTTATTATAAATTGTAAAATCAGACTGAACCGGCCGTTATTTTAATCAGCCGAATCGGACCAAAACCGTCGGATCTGCCATGGTAGACATCACTAGCCCGACTCATAAATTTACTGAGCCGCCCATCAAGCAGCTATTTGACCCGACCCTTTTAAGTATAAATTGAAAAAAAGGGACAAATTCTGTTCAACGCTCGAACCTAGTAAAGGACAAGGATTTTTCCGGTCAGTTTAACCTTCAAAATTTTGTCCTTGATCTGTTGTGTTGATTAGATCACGTTGGGATTTTTGTTAGGGAGTAATGAGTTTATTATTTTCATTTATGTCTTTAATGTCGTTATTTCTGTAGATTTTGATCGGAAAAATGGACGTGGATGCGAGTAATATCAAGAAATGGGTAATACTGTATCCTGTTTACATAAACTCAAAGAAAACAATCGCTGAAGGAAGGCGAATTAGCACGAGTAAAGCTTGTGAAAACCCTACTTGTATTGAGATTAATGATTGCTGTCAGTATTTGAGACTCCCTCACGCAATTGAGGTTCGTTAATGGCCGTCGATTTAGCTAATATGGTGTTGGATCATTTATTTACGTTTAGGGTTTTATTATATATTTTTTTCAATTTTTGTATGATCCATTCTGTGTTTAATTGTTGAAGCTCGATAAAGCGTATCCTCGAGATTTTATGCAACGAGGGCGAGTGAGAGTATTGTTGAAAAGGCAAGATGGAACTTTATTTAATCCGGCTATTTCTTCAAGTAAGTGTAGCCTAATTTAGATGCTGTTTCTGCTGCTTCAATAATTTTCCCCCTGCATTTTGCCCTTCACTCTGTAAACATAGATTTGAATGATTGGAAAATATGTGGCAGGGATTTAGTTAATGCAGTAAGCTGGTTGTTTAATTCGTGTAAGGAGTTGTACAGGTTGTGCCAGTCTTTAATGAGAGCAATTCATTGGGATTAGTGTGGTATAACTGTTGAAATTTAGAGTTCTTTTGAAATTTGTTAGTGTATTTGTGAATATATTTGATGACTGGAGTTTTTAGAGCAGGGAATTGATTGGTTTCCAAGTATAGCAAAAATGTTCCGTCTCTTCTGAATAGAAGGTAATCTTTGTTTTGCTAGAGATCTCTGCAAATCTTAACAGATTGCTCAAAATAAGGTCAAATACTGCAATTTGTATAGGTCAATATTCTGGCGGAAGTCCCCATGAGGGCGGTATTTGGCCTGATTTTGAGCAATCCGTTAAGATTTCATAGATATTGAACAAGACTAAATTGAAGGTAATCTTTGTTAGTAGGATTGTGAATCATTGAGACTGAATTCAACAAGACTGCTTTTGTACATTGAGACAGCATCATTACTATACGTCTGTTAGCCTGTATTTCCTTTCAATATTTAAATAAGATATTGTAGCAATCAACTTTGTCTCCTCATCTTCTTTGACTGGATCTGCAATTTCTGAAACTCATTTTACTGGAATTATTTATCCGCCCCTTGTCTAAGTTGTCATCTACTTAACGAGCACTGTGTGCAAAAACTTGAATTAGTTGGTTTGGTAGTATGCTGCTGCTGTTTGAATGGGTCCCCTTCCCTACCCCTTTTTTTTATTTCATCCCATTCAAACTTTGACATTTTTGCCATCTAGTCTAGTTTCTCCATTAATGTTAACCACTTTTAACACTCGTGTTTTACTGTGAGCCCTGATAAACCTCTTATTATAAAAGTTTATACTGATGTCATGATGATTTTCTGTCCTGTCTTATAGTTCACATTTGAAAGTGTTTACTGCTAAGGTCTCACTTAGTCCAGAAACTTCCTAACTGGGGTGGCCTGATACCCTTTTTCAAATGCCCTTTGCAGGCACTTACTTTGCTTGTATAGAGTGCTTCATTTTATATGATCACTTGCCATTTAGCAACTCCTCTAGTCCTCTTCATTTCCTCTTAGCATTTCAGACTTCCCAAATCTGGTTGTTGAATGAATGAGATATTAAGGTCTAACTCCTAATAATTGTCTTTCTGCCCTGACCTCTGCCTTTTTACTATTATTATGTGGATCCATATGCCTTGTTTACCTCTATTTTGTCCTCAAATTGAATTTTTGCAAATAATTGCACATTTGGAGTAACATGTAGATAATATCATTATTCGCGAACTGAGTTTGCAAGGAACATACATTGTTCATATGAGGTGATCCTTGCTGAAGCATTGCATGTTTTGACCATCCAAACCTGATGCATAATGATCCATTCTCAGTTACTTGATTTAGCAGTGCTAGTTTGAGTATTTCCAGGACATTGTAACTGCCAATGCACTCATTCCATTTCAAGAATAGAGAAAGTACCAAAATGAAGAAACAGTAACTGCTGCACTTACTGTACTAAAGTGCTAACTTATTTTAGCATAACGAATATTTTTTTTAGTTTGTCGTTTAGGTTTACTTCTTGTCATGTTATACTGCAGAAAAATAGCTGGTGCTTCTTGATTCTTTAGCCCGAACCACGGCATCTTATTTCATGTGGCTGATTTTCAACATGATTATCTTGCAGGAAAACAGCTGATGCTTCACGTTGCGGAGTTGGTACCAAGACATCCTGACAGGACTAAGAAGCAAGAGCCTGCATCCACATCTGCAACCGCTGGGTCTTCCTCCAAGTCCAGAAAGGGTGGAAAAAAAAAGAGATAGCTCCAGCATGCCAAATGCACGAAAACTTAATTGTTCTTGTTGTTCAATTCTAGCAAGCATTGCCGTTTGTTCAATTCTAGCAAACATTCTCGTTTGTCCTTAGTTGTGTGCTCCAATTACACTAGGAGCATTGACGTTTTTCTTCTCGTAAGAGTTTAATTGAGCTTGAAACTTTCCTTTTGAAATATTCAATTTAAAGTACTTGGGGATAACTATAATTTTAAAATTTTCAATTCAAAGTTTCCGAGGAAACTCTCATGCTGTATGTGAAATTAGAGATGAGCAAATCATATTAGATTTATCAGATAATTTAAATCATAAATAAATTAATATTATAGTATTAAATTATTTAAAGTTGTTTGATTACTCAAAAATAGCTCAAACATCCATCGGTCGTGGAGCAGATCGTTTGCACTATTTTCTTAAAATGACGAAAATACCCCTTTATCACCAGATCTACAACCCGCAACCACCTTAACTCGTCGTTTGTTTATTATTTCCAAAAGAGAAAGCATTGAAAGCAAGAAAAAGAGCGAACGGAAAATCCGAGAGTGTCTGAAACAGAAATAATGACAATGGGAACTACGACGCAGGCGTACGGCGAGCAATGGTACTGGGACAATCGCTACGCTAACGAATCTGGACCGTTCGATTGGTATCAGAAGTATCCGGCGTTAGCTCCTCTGATCAAGCTCTACGTCCCCCGAACTCAACAACGCATCCTCATCGTAGGTTGCGGAAACTCCGGTGCGCGTCTTATATTTTTTTCTGATTTCATCCCCAGATCTCTCGTTTCTTGAAATTCATGCCTTCCGTTTGTTTTTTTTTTTTTTCCCATAACTTCTCCGTAAATGTGAGAAAATCCGGCTTTATTCACCGATTTACTGCTTCTATTCATCATATGGAGCTTTTTCGCGGATTTCTAACGTAATTTGGCAATGTATTCGAAATTAGATCATTTTAAACACTATTTAAGCATTTTATTGCTGAGCATATTTTCCAAGAACTTCTTCTCTGCAAATGGAAGATATGTCCAGCTTTATTGACCGATTTCCGGCTTCTTCACGTCATGTTAAGCACGTCCGCGGCGCGTTTTAACGTAATCTAATCAATGCATTCCAAATCGGAGCTTCCACCGTTCAATTTCTAGCATTTTAAACATTATTTAAGCATTTTTAGCTAAGAATTATAACAGATTCATGGCATAATCGGAGGGTGAATTATCTTTGGACTTCCCTGCATTTGAAACATTACTCAGATCTTCAATTTGTTTATTTCGTAAGGACTTCCACGTAAATGCATATAATTCCGGCTTTGTTTGGTGATTCCCAGGCGGCTTAAACGTATTTTAAGCAAAGCATTCGCAATTGGATTGTTTTTAACTAAGCATGGTAGCAAATTCATGGTATAACTGGAGTTTGCTGCATTACTGTGGATGGCCGTCCGGCATTTTAGCGATCATTTAATTATTGAGTTGGATTTTTCCGTTTTAACTTAATGTTTGTTTAATAGCTTTTAGCGAAGGCATGGTGGAAGATGGTTATGAGGATGTGGTGAGCATTGATATATCATCAGTAGTCATTGAAGCTATGCAGAACAAATATTCTAATCATCCACGGCTTAAATGTATCCTTTTATGGCTAGGAGAATTTGGTGAAAATTTTGGAATAATTTTGTTTAGAATAACTTTTGCACTGTGAAAGCATTTTTTAGTATTTGAGTTAAAAAGCGTTTTGCAGAATGGTAGTTATCAAGTAATTTGGAGCTTGCATATAAGTCATAGTTGTTGGATTTTGTTATATATGCAAGCACATATTATTAAAGTGTTTTGCTTTGTATGGAAAATAATATTCTGCAAGAAAGAGTCTGTGTTGTAGTTTTAGTTTCCTCAACTATTTATCAGACATTAAAATGGATGTTCGGCAAATGGATGATTTTGAGACCGGTTCTTTTGATGCTATTATTGATAAAGGTGAAACTTCTTCTTTTCTCGGTGTAGTTACAACTGGTAGAATATTGCTGAAATGGTAACACATTTTATTGCACTTACTGACATTGTTTTACTATGGTTTTTTCAGGAACTCTAGACTCTCTCTTGGTGAGTACCTTTGTGTTGTATTATTTCTTCTCAGTTAGCTTGGACTATTTGGTAATAGCAAAAATTTAATTTGTAGTGTGGAAATAATTCACGAGCAAATGCCACTCAAATGCTTGGAGAAATTTGGAGGTATATGGAAATGAAAAAAAAATGGACAACATTTCGAACATTTTTGTATTTATCTTGTTTTTCTTGATCTGTTCACCATATATTGAAGCAGTTGATGGCAAACTATAGGGTCCTCAAGGACAAAGGAGTCTATATTCTGGTAACAATACCATATGCCCTTTCCTTGCATTTTCATTTTTTGTTTGCCCGACTTCCATGAGGAACTTATCAAGCAGTTGAGTTATATGTAAATTTTGTCTGCATGCTGCAAACTAATCTCCATTAAACGGTTCAGGTTACTTACGGAGCTCCAATATATCGATTAGGCTTGTTAAGAGATTCCTGCTTGTGGAGTATAAAGTTCCATGTAATAGGTTGGTTAAACTCCTTTTTCAAATTATTGGAATTTCCTGTGGCTAAATAACGCTGGGATCATTAGTCTATAAACTAGTACTGGACCCCAAGGTTGTGCACTTGTTATAACTGCACAGTTGTTTCCCCATTTAATTGCGAATTTCTCTCTGATTTCTTTTTTGTTACTTAACAAAGTAAAGGCTAAGATATATAGCAGATTAATAATCTTGTTGTTTTTCATGTGCAGAAAAACTTATGGTAGAAGAGAAATCTGATCGTCCAATATGGGAGTTGACCAATCCAGTTCCATTGGATAATGATGGAAGGTCGTTAGAAGAATTGCTTGGACAGAACCCTGACGTCCATTACATTTATGTCTGTACCAAGGTTGGCATTTTAATCAACTTCAAGTTCCTTGTGTGCTTTTAACAATTTTCAACCAATAACACAATCCACCTTGGATGAGTTGGTGACCCGAGGTGTGTAGTTAGCTGTTGATCCAACTCTATATGTCATTTCTTTTGATTTTTGATTTTTTTTATTTTTTCATTTTCTCCTAGGATGAATCTTTGAAGCCAGAACCTAAGTAGGAAGTGGCAATTCATCAAGGAAGAAAAAAAAATTCCCCAGCCTTTTGCAATGTGATTTTCCTTTTGCCGTACTTGAAACATTATATTCTATTTAGAATAATAAAGGTAGGTTAAGCCCACGTTTACACGATGAGTTCCATCAACTAAAATTCACGAAGGGTGGTTGATTTTTTTGCATGTGTAATTCTGTTTTCTTGTAATCGAAATGAATTATGTTAATCAGTTGAATTAGTTTTTAATATTTTTGCATGATTTAGATATTTGTCAGTCACAACATAGATATATTATGCATAATATCTTAGTCAAACAGGAAGAACTTGCTGGCGAAGATACGATGGATGAGCTTGGTTTTTTCGTTTTTCTCTTTTTGAGTCAAATGTATACATCTTTTTTACGATGTTTGTGATTTGCTAGGGAAGTAGGTATTGTTCATGGAATGTAACTGGGATAAAAAAATAAAAGGGGTGTATGTAATTAATGGAACAATGGAGGTTTTGAATATCATTGAAACCTGGTAGTGTCAATAATAGCCGTTTGATTTGTATGAAACATTGTTTTTAATGATCATAAATTTTACCAATCATAATTTACTTACTTTTTACAACAACAAAAAAAAAAAGATTAATGTTAGAGGCAATTTTTTTTTTACAAATTTACAATTACAATCTTATTTAAAGTAATAATATCAATTTATGAAAAAAAAAATTATTATAATAAATAATATAAACAAAGTGGAATTATTGCTATTATATTACCGTCTATATAAATTTGTATTTTTACTATTATTTGTTTAAATATTAATTCCTTGTCAAATCACTGTAATCTGGTGTTAAGTAGCATAAGGTCATGAACGAATTTTGTTGATAGAACTCCGTACTGAAAAAAAAAAATTGTAATTGAAAATTAAATTTAAAATCAATTTATTTATTTCTTGTTTTGAATTTGTTTTATATTGGATATCAATGTAAATTTCACTCAGCGCAAGTGAATTTTTTTATTTTATTTAATCATAATTTCATGTTTTATCGTGTAATTTAGACAAGCAGTAAAATAACTCTATTTATTTCAAATTTTTTATTTTAACAAATATTTTAAATAAAGTGATATATTTATTGAATAAAAAAATATAAATAAATAATTTTACCTAAAAAAGAAAATTGACGTCAATAACCACCTGTTTGTCAGCATTTTTATAATTGACCGGGCCTAAAAAATCTTTCTAAATTTACCTAAAAATATTTTTCTAGTCATATTATCTTCAAAACTTTCCGCACAATTTTTCTCACTTTTTTAAGCTCAAATTCTCTTTTTCTCCCACTTTTCTAATCTAAATTATCAATTATAACAATAAAAGCTATAGATCAAAAATTTTGAATGTTGGAGGACTGAATTTATAGCAATATAAGAAACTGAAGATAATAATTTTTTAAAAACTAACAGTCTCACTTAATAATTTGAATTATGAATTCTTACTACCAAAATTTGAATTTCATACAAAATAAATAAGTAAACATAAGCTTAAATGTTGTATCTTAACTTAAATGTGGTAAAATGACAATATTAATTATAAATAAGGCAATATCTGACATATAATATATTTGTTAGAAATTTCTTATCACTCTTGAACTCAAGTATAATGTTAATTTTTTTGAGAATTTTTAGAAAAATTAATTTCGAGAGTCTGTAAAAAAAATAATTTTGTCATACTCTGAACCAAAAACCTATACTTAACAACTACTGTGTACCCTTGTACTTCAATTTTATGGGATAAAATCAAAATATGAAAGTTCACAAGACTCTAAATATTATTATTTTTTTATTTTATAAAATATTCATAATAAATTCTAAATATAAGAGGACTTTCCGCACATCTGTTTATTCTTTGAGTGTTAGTAATCAAGTGAACTATATATTCTCTATTGCGTCACTAAATCATCAATATAATTCTCTAAATGATCCTTAATATTGTGTCTTGTCTCGAAACATGGACAATAAACTTACTAACTACAAGGGCTTATTCTGTTAAACAATACAATAAAGATCTTGTACATTATTTATTTGATAATGAGATAGATATTACTCCACCACGATTTGATACACCTAATATTCTGTTAGGTTGTGTAAGTAAAATAAATTGTTAGTGTTATATACCTTAAAATCATTCGTATTATCGAGTTTGCGCATTTTGTATTGAATCACTATTTGTAATATATATTGTACATATTTGTTAATAAAGAAATTATTTTTTTTCATATATATATAAGTTGCTTCCTCTTTTTAATCATACTAATGAATAGAGTATGTATATAAATTGCCTAAATAATTTGATTATCTAAACTATTCCTTACAAATACAGTATCGATTGAGCATTAATATCTTATAATAAGCATACTAAATATTTCTAGTAAATATTATGAAATAATATTAGTACAGATGATATAAAAGTCATATTACTAGACATTAGTGTGAATTAACACTCAGAGAATATTTTTCGAATATGATTAAAGGAATGTGAACTATATAAAATATATACAATCAACAATTCATCATTTAATTGTATGAGTATGTGAAATAGTCATTTAATCTGAGGCATTATAGTTATTTTCGATATAGATGCATATAGTTCATATAGTATATAAATACAAAATTAATTATGTCTTATACACAAAAGTCCATTTAGTCATGTATTATTTATATTGAGATATAAATAATTATTAAGATAGAATTTGTTAACTCGATGCATAGGATTTTAATGTTTTGTTAACTCGATTTGAATTCGAGTTTCCAATTAAATAACTATAAATGTTTGAAACTAAAGTCTCTAGCTAGAGCTTATAACAAATTACACAAAAAAATTTTGTAATAATAAGTTTAGTATGTAGTGATCGTTAGTTCGAAAAGAAACTAAGTTTATGATTTGGACATCTATAAGCCCTAACTTAGTTAAAATTAGACGAACAAAAAAATTTTATTCATACAAAATAGACAATTGATTATAAAAAGTTTGGTGAAGACTTTTTTCATTGTAGTCTAGGGATCATGGTATATTGGTATATGTTTACTATAGTCATTAAGTGTTTAAATGGTTTAAAATAAATTTAATGAGATTGATCTAAATTATAACTAGCATTACAATAAATTTAAGAGGTTATAACTAATAACCTATATTCAGATTTACTTTAAAAAAAAGTAAATAGTATTTACAAAAGAATTAGTACTTTCGAAGATAATATTTGACTAATAAATACAAATAATTTATATGTTAAATAGTTTAATAATGAGTACTTAAAAGAGTATATTTATTAAGAGTTAAATATATTATTTTACACTTTGTAATATAATTATTTCTTTCAATTAAGCATATTTCTAGTTTTATGTTTAAAATTTACTTTATTTATAATTACTGCTTAATTTTTATTTTAATCTAGCAATGGTAAAATAAGTATAACTTTTCAATTAGGAGAGATTTTAGGTGTTTCAAAATTCTGAACATACTAGATTTATTAGCTTATAATTATTTATTTCACAGTAATCATTAAATTTAGATGTTTAAAGGGCCAAAATTAAGTTAAAAAAAGCCCATGTGCACTGTCATTCTAGTCTTTCCTTATTTCAGTATTTGGGTTATAACTTAGACTAAATAACTCGATTTGACTCTATTTAAGTCTCTATAGAAAATTAAGAGAAAGCTTAATAATTTTTATTAAAATATGGCAAATAAAATCTATTAAAATTAAGTGCTAAATTATATTTCAATGTTAGGTTTATGAATAATGTCAAAATAATCAATAACTCTATTAATTGTTTTGGCTCTTGGTGTATCCCTTGAGCTCTCCTTTATATCTATAAATAGAAGTCTTTTTTATTATTCATGAGGCATTTAAGAAAATACTTTGTAATTATATTTTCATTCTCTTTTATTTTTATATATTTCTAATCTTCTAGCTAAAGTTAAGAAGTTAACATTAATAGATTAGTAGTATGTTTTCTTAATTTTTTTCTTTTTGCTTTAATGTTTATTCTTTTTATTTAATTAAAATTTTTGTTTTTAAAATATGTTATATTATGTTTAAAATTTTTAATCTTTTGTAGATATTTAGCACATTAAATGCTCAAAAATATTTTTTTCTTAATTTATTATAGATATATGGCATAAAGAATATTTTAAATATTTTGCATATTATAAACACTTTTTTAAAAATATTTTTATTAATTAATTTAAAAGATAATTTTTTTAATTTATAGAAAATATTTTTTTATAAGCTAGAAATGATTTTTATTTTCTAATTGAGATAATTCTTTACTTATTCTCAATTGATTTATAAAAAGGATCAATATTCTTTTATTACATTTCAAAAATGTTAATTTTAAATTCTTAGTATTTTAAAATTTTGTTTTAATTTTTACTTGGTAATTTTACTCTTAAAATAAATCCATCATTTAATTTCTTTGATTTTGGGACCATTGAACTTGTTTTTGGACTTTGAACAAAAATCATTGTATTTAACAAAAAAAAAAATACTTTCTATGGATACGACACTTGAACTATCAAACTATATTATACCAAGACTAATTACACTTGAATATATATATTTAAGATATGCAAATTTAACAAACCTGAAAGTTTTATTAAATGACCAAAGCATAACTTAAAGTAAGTTATAATATTTTATTAATATTAAGTAATATAAACAAAATTAAATAAAATTTGGACAAAGTAATTTTAACTAGGTTTAGGATAAGTTTAGCATTAAAATATTTAATAGGGGTAAATTTATTATTTTATATTTTACTATTATAAAGTTTGTATGAAAAATTTTGGAACTCATTTATCATTGGCTTAAATAATAAAGGTGTTTTAGTATTTAATGCAAAAATATATAATGAATTGATTCATTTACAAGTATTCAAAAGGAAAAGAAAAAAGCTCACCGTCTCTCTCAAATTTGGCTAAGCAAAGAACCAAACATTTAGATTTTATTCTTAGAGATTTTATATATTTGCAATTAAATCTTCATCAATCTATACTAAAGGTTAGTATTTATTGCCTTGAATTTCATGAATTTTAGAATATGGAACCTTAATAGTATAATAATAGACATAAACCTTGTATATATTAATCACTTTAACTAACCATTTATAAATTAATGTGATGAGGAAGAAACCAATGCAACTGAGAATGTTTGCGATAAGTCATACAATTGAAATAGCTCAATAGCAAGCTCATCTATATTAGATTAATTTACCTATCGCTTATCACTTATTCCACCATTGACAACCATACCTATGATAGGTGTACTATCAACCTTTAATAATGGTTATATTTATATTGGTCAAATATTTAGTTTAAAATAAGAATTAAAATACAGGCTAAATTTAATGGCAATAAAAGGTTATTGTCAATTTAGCAGTTATAAATTCACAAAAGATTGATATGAGTTGAAATGCATTATTGATTTTAGTAAATAGCACACTTGGGCTATTAAGATTAAGGGTGACTTATATTTTTATGTTACTTATAAAGATGTTAAATGATGTATACATGTATTAATCATTAACTACATGATAGGTATTAGCAAACACCTACTTAGATGATCATTAAAGTGGCATAAGAGAAGTTTATAGATTCTAGTAGGGTTTACACCCCCAAAAATATCCGGGATGATATCTCCAAAGAAAACAGGATTCAAGTATCATATAAAAAGACATGGCATAGTAAAAAAGAAGCTCTAAAGATAGTTTATATTCAATTAAGTTTTTTAGTAAACTTTCATTGTATTGTTATGTGCTAAAAGAAAAAAGTTTAGGCACAGTATGGGCTAAAGAAAAAGATGACAATGACCATTTCTTATACTTCTTCATTACTATTAAAGCATCTATTCAAGGATTTTAACAAGTTATTTGGACTGTTGTCATCGATGATGGCACTTTTTTAAAGAAAATATTTTGATGAAATTTATTGGTAATAGTCACAGTTGATGGTAATGATTGAAAATATCCATTGGCATTTGGAGTTATGGATTCTAAAAGTGATGCATTATGAGTTGGTTTATGTTAAAATTACGAGATGCTATTAGTTTAATATCGAATTTAGTGCTTATTTTAGATTGACATCATAACATTGAAAAGGGAATTAGTATAGTTTTTTTGGAGGCCACTCATGATTTTATACTTATTATGTAACCAAAAATATTAAGATAAAATTCATTATATTGACACGAGTGATAGGTTTCTTCAAGTTGGGGTATTTTCTTGTAATTAAAGCATATTTTCAATAAATGCATGACTAAATTAAGCATAATACATCTAAAAGTTGCATATTACTTAAAATATAAAGTAATATTTCATAAATAAGCTAGATCATATTTTCTCTCTCAAAGATACAACATGATGATCACTAACATTTACTAAGATTCATAACATCAGATATCTCCCAATAATAAGGTTGATTGAGTGCACAAGATCCATATTATAAAGATAGTTATATGATCGATAAGAGTAAAAAATGCGAAAGAGACTTACTTAATTGATATAGTACTATTTGTAGTAGACAAGCAACTTGAATTGTTCCATTCTTGTAACATGTTTTCAGTATCTTAGTTTGAGTTTTGTGTCAAAGTTTAAGGCAGGAGAGATATATAAATTTATATGCAAAGACATATACTTATAGACGATTTGACTTAAAGTAACTACTGTGTGCACATCCTCTGGCAGCGTGTTAGGATATCAGAGTTTCACACAATTATTTACGCTTAATGTACTATATATTTGATGCCCTATTATTTGACATATTTAGAATCTATTTTTCTTATTGGCAATGAGGTATATTGAATTATGCTAACAAAATTTCAAGATATGATGGTTAAAGCACCTTGATTGCGGGGTTCTTTGTGACAACCTAAAAAATAATAAATTTCTTTATAAAGAGAGGACATAATGAAGAAGCAATATTTTAGATATCATGATATTGGCCATAATCTTCCTATTTGTCAAAATCCAATGTCACTACATTTAAGACATTAAATAGTTATGTATTGTTTATTTGTTTGTTTAGTATTGCTATTGGACATATATATTTATTAATGTCTTTTCTTTTTCTTTTTGTATGTTTATATAGTATTCACAAGGAAGTATGTAGCGCTTTAAGTTGGAATGGAATGTTTGAATAAAGTGAGATGTATTATTTATTTTAATGTATTATTTGTATGGGATAATTTGAGATAATGTTATGTATTATTTGTTTTGATTTAGTATTTATTTATTTAATACGAACATGTCAATTTCGACAGACAGTACTTTTGAGTTTGGTTCATCACCATGTTAAATAACGTGATGTATTGTTCATTTTGCTTTGATAATTATTTGTTATTTATTTAATTTGGCATTTTAGAATTTTGATATGAATTAGTCAGTTGTCATAGAGAGTTTGGATTAAAAAATATTGTTAATAATAATAATAATAATAATAATAATAATAATAATAATAATAAGAAGAAGAAGAAGAAGAAGAAGAAGAAGAAGAAACTTTTATTATAATGTTATAAGAATTATTTAAAAATATTGATAATGTTTATATTTATAATATAAATGAATGTTTAGGTCAAGAAAAGAAATCAGAAGAAAAGCTGAATTCAAAAGCTTAAAATTCATAAAAATTAGTTGCATAAATTCGAATAAATAAATAAGTAATAAATAATCCATAATTGTTTAGTCGTTATTGTATTATTTATAATTGTGTTATGAGTATGCTATGCAAATATATTACTGATAGATATTGTAATAAGACCGTGTTTGGGCTAAGTGAGGATACTCACTATTATATGATTATTGAAGTATAATAGATTGTGAAGTTGTGACACTTGAAATGTAAATATGTACCATTGTAATAATGCATGCATTAAGATATAAATGTGTATAATGGTAATATTATTAATTGAAATGAAATAGATGTGGATACGATGAAATGTGAATAAAAATAATATTGAGAATTAATATTGATAATGATTATGATAAAATAGTATAAATTAATTTGTTATATTATGTGGAGTTACTCAGTACCAGATTATCAAGTAGATAATAGTAATCAATTATTGAGATATAAGGCTATTTGATGATATTAAAAGAGTACAATTAATTAATTTGTGATATAATATGTTTTGTGGTCAGGTAAGAGTAAATTCCTTCAAAGAAATACTTGGCTAGCAAAATCCATAAGAAAAAATACTATGCAAACAAAGGATAAGTAGATCATTTAGATAAAAGTAATCACCTATTTAATGGTGGGTTTATTTGATCTGTGATATGATATATGATTTATGCATTATCCTAGAAAAATAAAAATAATATGAAAAGATACACTAGGTAAAAATAAAATCCCAATAATTATAAGGGTCAGAAAATATTAAAATGTATAAGTGATACTATTTATATTATTACATATATTTAAAAAAGAATGTTGATTGAATATATATATATATATATATATATATGATGTTGATAATAAAGATTATCAAAAAAATTTAAAAGATAATTTTAAAATTAAGAAATTAAATTTAAATTAAAAAGTTTAATTTAAAATAAATTATAAAATAGTTAATTTTATATTTAAATTTAAGAATGATAAGACACAACTATTAGAGAATAAAAAAAAAGCATATTTGCCTTTCACGTGAAAGAATATCATATTCAAAAAAATAAAAGATAAATAAGTGATATACAAATAAAATAAATTCATAAATTTAATATTGTAAAATTTTTAATTAAAAATGATATTTAAATTCATAAATATTTTTTCCATCATAACATCTTTTATTATTTTTAGTAAAATAATTTAAGTATGGTAAATGTTGGTGATATTAAGTTAAAATAAATTGCCTTCAAATTAACCGTTGCTAAATTTATACATGATAGGATTTTGATTTGAATATTAAATTTATATGGGGTTTTAAATTAAACTTTAAAAGAGAAATAATTGTTCCGTAATTCTTTTCAATTTTTTTCAAATAAAAAAGGAAAGTTTGTTTACAAAATGTGATTATGAGTGTGAAAAAATTTTAAAAGATACCAAAATAGATGTAAGTTTAAGTTAGCCTTTTTATGTTTTCTTATAATTTCAACTAATAGAATGTTTGATATTATTAATTTTTACTTAATTTTAAAAACAAAAATCATAAAAAAATATTTAATATCATTCACTTATTTTTTTTTATTAATATTTAATATTTTTACTTTTGTTCTATAACAATTAATTACAATTGCTGTATAACTTAACAATCAGAGACAAAATGTTAATGTGACCAATTTTCGTTGATTTTTTTAAAACTTATTGTGCTTGGAAAATTATTGTTAAATTTTAAGCCGGTAATAAATTATGATTTATCTGCACTAATTTTATTATTAATCAATAACTCCCCTCCGTCCCTATTGATCATATCTCCTCAATAAGAACTTAAGTTCAAAATTATAGTATTTATTATTTATGAACAGTTTACATAGTTTTTAGTTGGGTGTTACATACAAGCGAAATGACAAATATTTCTAATAGTTTCGTAAAATAACAAATACTCTCTATTTCATTTTTTATAATAAAATTTTTTAAAATTTTAGAAATTACGATAAATACTTGTTTAAAATATTATTATTATTATTATTTTATTTTAGGATGAAATTATTATTATACCACTATTTAAAGTGTAAAAGTTATTATGATTTTTATAAGAGAATTATTGAAATTATATCATTATCTTTAGTCTTTTAATATTTTAAGACGGGAATAGGCTTTAAGAAAATTTATGTTACTAAAATAAAATAGAGGTGTTTGTATTTTATGAAAGACGTATTAATCATTCCTCCTTACATATCCTTGCATACGAATCGAACTCTAATCGTGGACCTTGTAATTTGAATTAAGACTCCTATTGTTTCATTGGGCCGGAATGTTTTCCTTATGGGACCGGGCCCACTGATCAAACAACAATATTATTTATTTCTCAATTTATGTGCCTTATAATTATAATTATTATAATACAAGAACCTATTCAATAATCAATTCCACCAATCTTGCATCAAATATCGTTATGAACATTAAGGAAGAGCCCACACGGCAAGGTAGAAGGAGTAAAGCTATGAACATTTTTAGTAACAGGATAGTTAATTAGTTAGTAATACAAACTTCACGCATCAAATACTAATCAATTTATGTAATTTTTTTAAATAATTATTGGGTATAAAAAATGATAATTTTTTTATCATTTTTTAATATTATATTTTTATTAATCAATATTGTTATGTAATTTTTAATTTATTTTTAATTTTTTTAATTTAAAATATTAATATTAGAAACTTCGAATCGCAAACATTTCTCGAAACATAATTGTTAATCAAAATAAATTCAGTCCCCCTCAATAAATTGACGCACGTATAGTCTGGACTACAGCTGATTCTAAATTCACTCTTTTCCCATGTGAGCACCGACAGAGACAGCTGCACCGCGTTACATCCAATACATCCAAATTCTCAGTCCTTTTCTACGACCTCAAATCCAAACCCAATCAAATTACGCCACATAACAATTTTCTATGTCAAAATTCAAATTTTCTCAATAAATGGTCGACAAGTGTCCGATAACACGATAATTATAATATTGGATTCGCACATAAGTTTATCTTTACACGGTTCCATAACTTCTCATCTTTTTCTCTTTCTATTTCCTGCCCATCTCTCCCTCTACTGATTGCCTTAAATCACTCAACCGTTTCATCTGCTTTAAGCATTTCACTCATTCGCGTTGTGTTTGCTGCTTGCTTAAGCTTCTTATTCTTCCTCTCTCTCTCTCTCTCGATCTCTGATAATAATGGCCAGAACACTGTTGCTTATCGCTCTCTGCCTCTTTCCGGCTCTCATCTGCGCCGGCCGACCTACTAGGAATCCCTTCGTCATTCAAGGACGCGTTTACTGCGACACCTGCCGTGCTGGTTTCGAAACTCCGGCTACGACCTACATCGCAGGTACATTCACTTCTCTAACTACTTTTGTTTTAGTTTCTATGCTAGATCTGTAGATAAAATTGATAGATCTGAGCAATGGCGTCTGTTTGTACCTGCATCTGCTCCTCTCTGTACTCGATTATGGTTTTGTTCTTTGTTCATGGTGAATGGGAGCTGACTGCAGAGGCTCAACTGCAACTGCAAATGAATGTAGAAGCCTTCACTGTTAAAGATGCCGTGTAACCCTAATTTTGTGTTTCTGAGCTAGTGTAAGATTAAAATTTGAAACCAGCGCACCGTTATACTTAGAAAGATCCTGCGAAGAGAGAACGTATGTTGAATAATTAAAGTGTACAGTTTATTGCACCTTTATACTAAGAAGAAAGATCCTGCAAATAGGGAACCAATGTTGAATAATCTAAGCCAACAGTTTATTGCACCTTTATACTAAGTACAATGATCCTGCAAAGAGTGAACAAATGCTGAATAATCTAAACCTACCGTTTGAACAAGTTTGAAATGTTTATTATAATTGCCATGGGTTAGTGACGATTATGATTATCTGTAATTAATATATCTTATCATGGTTATCGATAATATTGTTAATGTATGCCATGACGAATTATTGCTCCTTGCCTTGACTAGATCTATATTTGGTCATCTGGAAGACTAGAATGGGCTGTTTGGATTTGGATTTGTGAAATGATAAGAACTGCTGTTAGAAATAATTAATTAGGGCAATTCTCCTGGTCAGATCAACACCATAGAAAGAAATTGGAGTCTTTTGGTTCACGATTAAAAATTGGAGCTTTTGGATATAAATCAAATGCATCTCATAAAAAACAACAGAAACATTCTACAAGTGCTTTTGACAACTACTAACCAGAAGAACCATTTTCTTGAGCTTTTGGACCGTTTTCAGAAAAGAGAATTGTATCCGGGTATTGAACATTATCAAAACCCATACAAATTACATGTTTATTTAAGAATCATTCATTCATTCATGACAATCTGTAGCAGGCAGATATTTTTTATCGGTACCATGTTGCTCAACTGATCAGCTTATGCAAATCTTGTAAGTCTTTTGTTAATCAAGTTTTATTGTCCATTTATTCTATAGGCGCTGAGGTTAAAGTGGAATGCAAGGACAGGAAATCAGCGCAAGTTGTATACAGCAAGTCGGGCAAAACAGACTCATCAGGAACATACAAGATCTATGTTACAGAAGACCATGAGGATCAATATTGTGATGCTACCCTCGTTAGCAGCCCTCAGAATGACTGCAACACAGTAGCCCCAGGGCGTGATCGTGCACGGGTGGTCTTGACCCGTTACAATGGGATTGCCTCAGACACACGTTTTGCCAATTCAATGGGTTTCATGAAGACAGAGGCCATGTCTGGCTGTGCCGATGTTCTCAGGCTATATCAGGAGGACGAAGAGTAAGATAATGATGTTGGTTTCTCCTAGTGTTCTAATTGATTAAGCTTTGGTCTCCATATTGTATTGTCTATTATTAGCAGTGCTCGGATTGTATTGTTAATTTGTTGTTGTTAATGGACAAGTGCTATTAAATTATGTGTTTGTACTTCTATCCTAGAAATTGTACTTTTTTTTGTCTTTGCGTGCATTGATTTATTGTCGCAATAAATATGTTGGTTTGGCAGTTGCAGCAATCGGCTCTAGCATGATTTTGATATCCTAGTTTGCTATTGAGGGTATCGTCCTATTTTATTGTGTTACAAAACGTGACTGACCTAAAGTGAATTTTAGCATTTGCCGAAAATAAATAAGGACGCGATTTATATATTGGGAAAGAGTTATCCTCCCTGTTTTCTCCCTTCTCATCCTCAGGTTTTAAATTCGGTTGGTTTGCTGGTAACCCTCCGCCTATGCACCCTGGGCGAATAAAAGTTATTATAAGGGGCTTTGAGTTAAAATAAAATATTATTATTATTATTACTATTATCTGAAATTAAAATAATAATGGGTTAGAGGGTTGAGTTACAAAATAATAGTTTTATTTTATAAATATTGAACTCAAGTATGTATGATTAATTTTTTTTTTAAATTAAAAGTGAAATAGTTTTATTAATTATGAAACTATTCTTTGCTCAAATTTATTACAAAGAAAAGATTAACAGCGTATATTTTTACATATTTTCTTATTGTTTATTATTAATTTTACAATTTATGTATTTTTAACGGATGAAATTAAATTAAATTTATGCATTTTTAATTAGAAATGGCAACACGGGCAATCTCCAGCCGTAACCCTGCATTTTGATAAACATTCCGTCCTTTGCCCTGCCCCCGCTCCCGCTTCATGGTAAGCACGTGCGTGGGGAAATTCCCCGTTCTATTTTTTTCCTCCTAGATCATTGTCAGACTTCCATAAGGAATGGTAGGAAAAAGAAAACTGACAGTTCCTTAAGATTTTTTTTTTTTTTTTTTTTAAATATTGTTTAAGGTATCAATTTCTCCTACGTCGATTTTGATACGTGTAGGTTAATTTCTTTTTTTTGATGTGTACGAGAGTTAATTTTTAAAATAATAATTAGGACTTATTCGTTTATAACTATGTGATACATGTGATGTAATTACACGGTCATATAATTACTCAGTTTTATAATTATACAGTTTTATTATAAAATTAATTATTTTAAATATAAAAATAAATTTTAATTACTAATAAATTATTAAAATTAAAAAATACAATATAATTTTTATATACATTACATATGTTTACAATATATATTGTATATAATAAATATATAATACATGTTCGAAATATTTACTAAAAAATGGATACAAAACATTAACAATATGGCATTAATAGAAAAAAAGAAGAAGATATATATGCATATATAACAGAGACATTAACAAAGAAAAAGAAAGATATATGTATATATAACACAGAAAATTTAATAAAAAAAAGATATATGCATATATAATACAGAGACGTTAATAATATATAGTATAAATGCGTTAATAATAAAAAAAAAAAATTATATTAGTGTATCTGAATGGTTATTGATGTGAAGTAACTTTAGGTAATAGATGAAAGACAGTGTAATAAAAGAAAAAGAAAAGATAATATAAAAGGGTTTTAACAAAATTAAAAAGGTATGAAAAAGTATATTTTTTATAATTATAAAAATTAAAAAAAAAAATGTATAATTACATCATTTCTCGCCCCCTAAAAATTAAACTGGAAAATTGAATGGGTTTAATTATATTAATTACATGATCAATTGTATAATTACGTGATTAAATAAATACGCTAAAATTATGTAATTATATTTAATTATATAATTTTTTAATTAAACAGTAGACCCTTAATAAACTTTCTCTAACCCTTTGAGTATTAGTATTTATATGGAGCTTAAGAAGAGTTAGAACGTGAAGCGAAGTAGACTTCGGGTACTGGTGTAGTCCGGTCCACAAGTAGAGAATATTTTGTTCGACCAGGCTTCTAAAATTAAAGGCCAGGACCAAGCCTAAACTTTACATTTGAAACCTAACCCGTCCCGTAATCCGGAATAGTAAAAAAATGAACCCAGCCCAAACACCAATTAGCCGAGATTTTTAATCCCAAACTGAATAAAAAAAAAAATAAATTCATACAAAATAATAAAATTTTAACGTATACATATATAATTTTAAAACTAATTAATTATAATAATTAAGAGAAATATAAGAAGGATATTTTTTTAGTAATGTCATAAAATTTTATTGAATAGATCACTTCAAACTGATTTAACGTTACTTATTATAAATTATTGATTTTAAATGGGTATAATTTATAAAATAAACTAGAGTTGAGTATAAGATGAACAACGAGATTGTAGATACTGGGCTGGGTGGGTGAAAACACCCCGCAAATAGGATCAATAAATTTTCTTAAATATATAAGATGAGTAAATTTCGGTGAATATTGGGAGATAGAAGACCTCCATTATATGTGAGGACTCCAGACAACCCAGTTGGAGAGCATGACTACCAACCATCTCAGTTACGAGGTGATTGATTATATGTTGAAATTGCTTTTATTATTTATTTACTTTTAATTATATTTTTAATACATCAATTAGTTTTATTAAAGATAATTTAAATTAATCCAAAAGAAAAAAAAACAAAAAAACAATGACACAATTATGTGAAATAAAATTATCTTTTTAAATACTAATATTACAATCAAGTATCAATTAATCTTTGTAATTAGGTGTAAAATTAAAAGTGTTGATGAATGGCTAAATCATATACCATTATTTTTATGCGAAAACAGAATAATTTGATAGTATATTCTTTGTACAACACCACACAAATTAAAAATTTCCAACAACCAATGTCAATGATTTGTATAATTCTCAATTTGAAGATCTGAGGATTAGGTTAGGTGGGACTTTTGGTGCAATTTATTTGGATGATCCAAGCACGTGTTGTATCAAACTCTCTGAACAAAACAAAACTTGGTTGTTGCATATTGGTAATTAGAGACTTGGAAAGGCTGCTTTCTTTGTTGGGTACTTTCTTTTATTTAATTTAATTTGTAGCAAGTTTTGGTCCCTAACGTTTTTGAAGAGTTGGTCAAGAATTGGCTCCACGATTTTTGAACGCCATGAACAATTTGTCTGTCAAATGGTCAACATATGGGTTTGGTAAGGTGTATTTATTTGATTATTCATTCCTCAACCATGAAAATTAAGAATACAAATTGATCCGAGTTTAGGGTAGGTTATTAATTTATTACATATCTCAAATATAATTAAGCATTAAAAAAAGAACTCGTTTGAATTAACACAAAACTGAATGTCAATATACTCCAGATTTTAACAAAATCCAAAACTCTTGTAATATTATGAGATGTGTTGCCAACTGGGATACTGAGAAAAGATGAAAATTTGTCAAGAAATTGTTCCAATAAAAACTAAGACGTACGACCCCTGTTGACAAAAGTAAACTGAGAACTGACAAAAACGATTTCCTCGATAAATGACACGGTCAAGGTTTCACTTTCACTTTTCCTGTTGTTTGTTTTGTCTTTCGAATGAATTTCACAAGTAGCTTCAACTTCTATATAAATTCCATCTTCTCCTCCGTCAACAAATTTCGTATATACTTCTTCCCTTCCTCTGTCTCGGTTTCATTGCTTACTTTATATGGAACGAGGTACAATCATGGCATTCCATTCTCTCAATGTCAACTTGTTTGTAAGAAATCAATCTTTGGTTTCTGGGCTGTTGCGTTCTTGTCTTCTTTATTAATATATGGTTTTCTTGGTTATGTCTTGGTATATATTTGTTGTTTTCTAGTTTTTTGAATACTCGTTCTATTAGTTATCACACTCTTGAAAAAAATTAAAGAAAATAAAACAAATGGGTACGTTTTAATTTGAATTGGGTTCAAGGGAAGAATCTTTAATCGGGATCTGTAAATCTTTTGATGCTCTGTTAATATAATTGATAGACCGGTTTTATTTGCTGAAAGATGATCCTGAAGGGCTAATCATGTCATTTGAATTTGTTTGTTGTCTATGCTCTTTAGGCGCTTATTGTGCTTAACATAGGAGTTTAATTAGAATGCATAGCTACTGTTTACAACGTGATTCTCAGCTTGATTAGTTGGTATTTGTTTTGCCTTCCCTTTTCCATTCTTTCGTTCACATTCTTTTCCTATCTTTTGACCATTGATAGTGTAATAATGTCCTTCCTTCGTTAGTAAATAGGTTTATACGTGATGTTTTTCATTTTAAGTATTTTTAAATCACTGAAGTATTTGCTTTAAAGTTGTACTATATTGTTATTGTACATAAAAGTAACCCACTTGCATAATTTGTGTCCTTATCTCCAGCTTTCAGAATGAACACTGCTGTATTTCACCAAGCTAATGGGATTCTCCAACCCAATCAACTTCTTAAAAACTCCAGTGCTCATCACGAATTTGGAAATGTTTCAATGAAATTGATTCCAAAATTTTTCAAGCTTAATATTGAACTGTCAAGGAACAGGAGTTACGGATCTGGCAAGAAGAATTATGGTTTGATTCAGGCCTCTGCTTCACAAACTTCAGTGGTTGATCCTGTTTTATCTCCCTCAAATAACTGCACCAATGACTCCAGAAAGAAATCAAGTAATCAAATCCTTTTCTGCCAAGTTTAATTTAAGTTAGTGAAGAGTAAATGAATGCACTAGTGTCAAATCTTGGTCATACTTCAATTCTACTCAACAAAGTCTTTTCCTCGAGTGTTTGTGCATATAAATTTTTCCTGTCATTTAATTTTGCTCAATGAATCCTGTTTCGTCTAAATCTTCCATAGCCAAATGCATTATTTTCTTGATTCCTCCTGGTTCATTATATCATGAATTCCCTTATTTGGGTCTCAAAGGTCTTTTTTCAGTAATATTTTAATTGTTATTTCTTAATAATTTCAGATGAAGCAGCTTTGATACTCATTCGGCACGGTGAGTCTTTATGGAATGAAAAGAACCTGTTCACAGGATGTGTTGACGTGCCATTAACCAAGAAGGGTGTGGAAGAAGCAATAGAAGCTGGAAAGAGAATTAGTAACATACCTGTTGATGTGATATATACATCGGCATTGATTCGTGCACAGATGACTGCAATGCTTGCTATTACCCAGCACCGACACAAGAAGGTATGACATATAACACAGGTGTTTGGAGATGGAAATACTTTGGAAAATCTTGAAATTTCAGTGGATGATACTGGCCATCTGGCATACAGTTTCAATTAGGTTAGTTATATTTTTTCCTGGGAGTGCAATTTTAATTCCTGGAGCAAATTTGAAACATTTTCAACCAAAATAGATGTGTACGTTTAGTTTCAACTAGACCGTGGCTTTTAGTTTAAGAAAGTATCTATTTGTTTTGTTTCACGGGAGACCTATATCCACTATTTTCAATGCCATCTATAACTGCTAACCTATTAGCTATCGGTCTTTGTAGGTGCCTATCATTATGCATAATGAAAGTGAGCAGGCAAGGGCATGGAGTCAAATATTCAGTGAAGACACCGTGAAGCAGTCCATTCCTGTCATAACAGCTTGGCAATTGAATGAAAGAATGTAACTAATTTGTCTTTACCTTTCTAATCCTTCTTCTTGCCTTCTGTTCTCTTTTTCTTTCTGGCCCTTTATTCACACATAAGTCTGAACTTTTCTTATCTTTAGGTACGGAGAATTACAGGGTCTAAATAAGCAGGAAACAGCTGATAGATATGGGAAGGAGCAAGTCTATGTTTGGCGTCGAAGTTATGACATTCCTCCACCCAATGGCGAGAGTTTGGAAATGTGTGCTCAAAGAGCTGTTGCTTATTTTAAAGATCATGTATGCACAAACATGCTTTCATCAATCTAGTTTCTTTCTGATACATTTTTTTCCTGTCAATTTATGATGCTTTACAATTCATTGAGGGCCTTAATTTTAAGGACTAAAATGGCTGTATATCATTCCTTAGTATCTGAATGCTGAAATGTCAATCTGCAGATTGAATCCCAGCTTCAATCTGGAAAGAATGTAATGATTGCTGCCCATGGGAATTCTCTGAGGTCCATCATTATGTATCTTGACAAATTAACATCCCAGGAGGTTAGACCAGTATTTTTCATTTTTGTGGCGCGCTCTTGTTTGTTTGAAGCAAACCTCATTATTGTCTTAGTCCTTTCTTTTTTTATTTTTATTGGTTTCCAGGTGATCAATTTAGAATTATCAACTGGAATACCTATGCTTTACATATTCAAGGAAGGGAAGTTCATTAGGAGGGGAAGTCCAGTGGGACCAACAGAAGCTGGGGTCTATGCTTATACCAGGGTATGCAATTTGTAAATTCATGAGCTTGAAATAGACTGTGCTATTAAATTTTAATGGTATATGACACTTGAAAACTGAAAAAGAAGAAAAGTAATTTTTGGGGGTTTAGCTCATGCTATTGTGGTATATAAGTTATTCAAAAGAAAAAGAGGAAACAAAGGAGCTTAGAAGTCAACTTGGACCTTTTCCTTGTGTTAAGAAATAAGATCCATGTTGAATTGCTTCACTATTGTATACATTGCAATAAAATTTTGAAGCAGCTTATAAATCTTTTATTTGTAGACAAATGGTAAATGTACTGCTACCACATAATATTCCTTTCTGCTAGTATCATTTGGTACACTTTGTTGCACTTGCAGGATAAGTGATTACCTTTTTAATTCTTTACAAATTTGCATGTTCCCCCCTCTCTTTTGTTCATTTTACTTTAATACGTTCTATGCATGTTCTCATTCCAAGTATAACAGAAATTTGCTACAATTTTTTTGAATGAAAATCTCTCTGTACTCGAGGAAAAAAAAAAAGGCCAATCTATTGTCCACCACAGAACTTAAAATTCTTTGCTCTGAATGGTTGCACATGATAACTGTTTCTGAAAATACTTTTGCTTCTAAGAAGTCAGCTGGTTGTATAGAGACAAACTTTGCAGGTTTAGCCGAGCGACCAAACGATATTAACTTATTTTGAAAACAAACTCCCGACACAAATGGGCTTTTCTGCTGAAACTTTAAAAATTTTTAGCTGAAACTTTGCATGTTCCACAGTGTCTTTTTGAGAGATACTGAATTACCAATTACAAATTAATAGCTGATACTGTGCTCTTTTAGAAAAGAATAAAGTAATGGCACAAACTAACTTCTACTTGCATTTTTTGTTGAGTTGTATTCCTAGAATTATGGTCCTCGGTGACTCTAATCATGTTGCTTGAAATGCAGCGTTTAGCCCAATACAGGCAGAAGTTAGATGAGATGTTGCATTAAGATGTCTTTGAAGCATAGGTAATTTTCCAATTTCTAACAATCTTCCTCACTTAAGCCTGGTTTTCTTCTTCTGCTTATTCTTCTGCTATATTTTTCTTTTTCAGGGTATTAATCCTTGTGATGCCATCATTAGATTGCAAGGAGTGAAACGCACTTGTGCAAAAGCTAGTTTACTTGAAATATATCAATATAGTTGTTGATCAATGGGTCAGAAAAGCTGGCTATTGCTGTTGTGTACTTTTATTATTAGTTGATCAAGCATAGTTACTGCAACTACCGGCACTGTTGGAGGTTGATGTTGTTTCTGTTTGAAGGATGGATAGATATATAAATGTATAATCTTGTACTAGAATAAGATAATTTTCCCTCACTGTGGGTATATGTTATCTTGGATGTCATAATAGAGTTAGGCATATGATTTGGGACCTGAAAGAAGAATTAACAGGAAACAAGATTTCCTTCCAATTAGCATTATTTGTTTTTTGCCTTCAAGAAGGTGGCATGGGTATGGATCTAGAATATGCTGGGATATTATTTTGCAGTATGATGGTATTACTTATGATGTTTACCGTATGAACTTATTTAATTATTTTTAAAATTCTTTTATGTAAGTCACATTATCACCCCACCATTTATTTTTACGTTTTCTTGAAGTTTTCTTGAAGGCTGTTACTATACATACAAACTTATTTTAAAAAAATTGATATGATAAATTATATTATACAAATTGATGTAATAAATTATTATTTTTATATAATTTATATTTTAATGAGAACAAAAATCATGCATGAGTATCTACAGTACTTGAGAAAAACTCTGTTGATTTATTGTTGAAATATAATTTTGAGTAGTCAGCAAAAGACTGTCATCATCTGTTTACCCTATCCTAACAGAGATCAGGCTAGAACTTTGCAGTTTCAGTCTAATCTAACGTACATCGTCGATAACATTCTTGCCACCATCGGTAGTCAGAACATTCTCATCCGATGACTACGCTTTTGAATTGGTAGTCAGAACATTCTCATTTGACAACGCAATTTCAGATTTGTTCAGAACATTCTCATCTGATGATTCAATTTTCGAATCTATCTCGTGAGAAAGGGCAGGGTCATTCTTCTCATTGTCAGAGGAATCCGAATCAGATTTCAAGTTAAGCGAATCCAAAGATGCAGCTGATGTCAAGGCAGGTTCTGGGGTTACTGAAGGAGGGGTTTCTGTTGCCCAAAAAGACGGCATTCTCTTGTCATCTTCCCTCATCCTTTCTGCATATTTATTGATGTCGAAACCTGAGCTATCTTTTCCACCAAAGGCAGACTCCAACTGGTCCATATCAAACAGGTCTTCCACTATTTGCATGGTATTTGGATCATCAGAGTAGACAAACTTGACTTTATTTTGAGTCTTTGACTCTAGAAAAGGTTTTACCACCTGCAGTAATAAGAATCTCCTGATGTCATGAATGCAAGTAAGACAAATTATCAACATAGTTTTGGCATTCAGTTTATAGAGACGTGAGATCACTGAATGTATTAAATCATCCAAATTAAAAATAGAGAGGGAGGCACATTGGAAAGTGTCCCTTAAATAATGGTAGAACCCTTCAAAGAGATATCCTGAGTCTAGGTCACAAGACAATTCAGAACTGAAAGTAACAATTTGGTAGTTTCCAAAAATACAGTTCATATTAAAGATAACTTTGCCATTTTTGCATCAGTACAAGAGGTCAGAAACAAAAAAAGCAATAACTTTTGTTTCCAAGTTTTAACAGTAGCACAAAATCCATACTACACAGGGTAATCTTGTGAGAAAAGCAGCAGGCAAAAGGCTAAGTAAATTCAAAACCCGTTATGGATAGTAGTTACTCCCTCATATACTCATGTATTTGCAAGAAACGTCAACAAATTCACAGGTATTATGTTAGAAGTTTGAAGATAATTAAAAGATAATAAAAGTAGGTTACCGTCCAGAATGGTTCAAAGAATTTGGGTGGATTGTACAGGATTGCCACACCAAGACGTTCTGGATAATGGTCTTGCAAAACATGGGCTGTTTCCCGTGTTACTTTCAGTGAAATATGTGATAAATTGAAACCATGAAAATCAATCAGCCAGACCATCTGTTCCTGCTCAGGGGGAAGATTTAGAATAGCATTCTCCATGCAATACACCAAATACTTAATTTGTCCTTTAGTTGACTTTGAATTCTGCAGTCAAAACTAACTTAAATGAGTCATTGAAGCCAATTAAGCAACTTAAACCTAAGCAATCATCTCCAAAAACTTGATCTCAGTGCGTAATATGCATGCATTAGTTACTATATCAAAGTTTATTTCTGTCAAAGGCTAAAGTGCAATTAACTTCTCACTTAGGAATGAATTATGATTCACATGCTCAATAATCCAAAATTAATAATCCATTACTAAAGGATCTGGTGATATCTAAGCTTTTCTGATTCAAAAAAAAATACAATTGCAGGAGTAGGATCTGCTAAATCATTTGTTAATTCAGCTAGATGGAATTTATGCACTGTGCATTAAGAAATTGTTCATTACTGTGGATGAGAAGCATGTCTTCCAGATCCATCCAGAGTGAGCAAAATCACTTGAACTATTAAGAACTAGGACATTGACAAATAGTCACACAAACACAAAGACAGGATATCGCAGATAAAACCTGGCAACTAGGTCTCATGACTAGAACTGTTCTTCCACACTTGTCTATATAATTTGATCTATATATCTTCCCAGTCTCTGCTTCATGAGCAATATCATCCTACATACAAATAAAACAAAGAAGTTGTAAAAGCACCATTTTATGTGCAATATCACAAAGTTGACAAAAAATTTCAACAGGCCTGCAACTACACAGTAGGTACTGCAACTAGAGTTGGGTAACTGTTCCGGCATTGAAGCCACAGCCTGTAAATCAGATTTAGACATATAACATATCGGGTAGTAGGAGGATCTACAGCCTACTAAAAACTTTGTTTGCTATAAGCTGAATTTCGCAAACTAAATAATATTGGCTCGAATTGAGTACTTCTAAGCCTGAACTAAACCCAGTTTACCATGGACCATATAAAATTATAAATAAATTGAAAGGAGAACACAGACAGCAACATTGAAGAGAAGATCATCTGGCATCATCTGATATTGATGACCTGGTAACATTAATCTTCAAGAATAATATAAAACGAAAACTTGAACCAACCATACCATAGAAGTTGCACCTAGCACACAATTTGCCGTATAATTTGACTTGAAGGCATAGTATGTCAAACAGAGACAGATGGTACATACCCAACAAATCCCTTCTGGCTTGTATTCAGTTCTCCATTTTAAGGTTTCTTTCAGCATTTTAGTTGCCTTCTTGACATTCCAGTTCCGTGCCCTTAAATATCTTGCAATTGATGCATCAGAGCAATAAATGGACGATCTACCTGACAATGGCCCAAGCAACTTTCTCACCTCATTAATCTGCAAATTCAAAAACCTAGCTCGTAAGCTTCTCATGACATGCTTATGGCTCTTTCAAAATGAGAAGTTATGGTACAGAAACAGCATAGTAACTAGACACCTTAGCTTCTTGTTCTTCAGATGGTAAAGGCTTCTCACACCCATTTGAAGTGGATTTATTGACAGTGGCACTCATAGCTTCTAAGAAGTCTCCCAGTAGGGTCGCAGTTGGAAACTTTAGACGCTTGGTATACTATCTCAGTGACTGCTACCATCTCAATGTTCAGTAATTCCTCATCTTTATTATCATATAGAACGAAATTCAAACATGTTTTAAAAAAAGGAAACAAGTAAGAATATTATAATTTCAACAAACAAGACAATTATGAGAATAAGCAGAAAAATTTACATGAAACTTGCTAAAGATCTGTTCAACCAGTTATCTATCTGGCTTGTGACAAGAAGTAGGTAAGTGATTGTCACAACAAAAAGAACTAAAAAGTTTATTATAATGAAGTAAACATAGTAAAATTTTTGACTCATAAATAAGCTATAACATGCATGAACAAGAAGATTCATAAACTTTTTAAAAGTTATAAATAAGCTACAATTTGACTGTTTCTCTCTAGTTCCCACCTTCAGCCCAATCAGAATAAGGAATACAAACTTTAGCTTCCAAGCAGAAATTACTGATAAATAAATAAATTGCTAATCTAATCATTTCTAATATATTTCTTGGCAACTTTTAGTTTGTTTCTGTTCACATGTCCATCATGGTAAGCAATAAAAATCCACTGATAATTACATAATGTATCTTCTTGGCACCCAAAATTCACAATCTCTTTTGTTTGCACACTTGACAACTATAAGATCAAGTCTTGATTTTAATTATTGATTACAATCCTCCATAATAGAGTGCAAGGTTCTAATTCATCAAGCCAACAGAAAAGGTCCAAGTTCCTAAATCAAGCCAACAGAAAAGGTCCAAGTTCCTAACTTCGCATTGGCACCCTAGTCCAACTTAGACTGAAAAATGCATGCATTAATAATGCTTGAACATTCAGCAACCCGGTCATCTCATTGACACACAACAATGAATGACAAACGCTGATGCCATAGTGAAGGAAAATAGCTCTGATCAGAATTTTACAGTACCTACTACCTTCCTGTCCCCACCCTTACCTACCTTCTCCTTTTTCTAACTCAAACTAACCCAATTGGTTAAGATTAGTACATGAAGATGTTAATAAATCAAGGAATTAAAATTGTGAAATAATAAATCAGATGTTATAAACAAAACTGAGTCAGATTACTCATAGTTTCTTCAAAAATCAAGCGTCATTTTTACATCTAAGATGCTAAAAATATAATTTTGTTAAAAAAAAGAAGAATACCCATAACAAAACGAAACCTCCTGGTTAATTAGAAACAATCAATTGAAAAAATACAAAAAATAATGGTTTTAAATACCAGTAAACAACATACCCGTGTGAGAATGAAGAATTAGATCCTCAAAGAAGAACTGAAAAGATTGATTATTAGAGGAGTCCTTAAATGGTGAAACCCATCAAATTTTGGTCAACTGTGAAAAGGGTATTTGTAAAAGTCGAAATGGTGAGATGGTACTCTGATTTTGTTGGAACGATGGAGATTCACTTGGATCCGGTCATTGAAAGAAGCCAGGAAATGACGGATGCTTGCTGTGTAGACAAAGTTAAAATTTTTGAATTATTTATCATAAAAATTATCATTAATTAATAATTTAGGGTAAGTACTCTGACATACGGTAAGGACATTGCGGTCCTTCCAATTTTTAGACCACCAACTTCTGTTTTTTGAATTAGGCTTAAAAGTCAAAATTATCCTTCTACAGACTGTAATTAAATGTTTTTGAAAGAATAGTTTAGACATTTACTTTTACATTTGGTATAGAGTATTAAAAAAGACCAAAACTTATACATTAAATTTTCTTTTAAAGTCACATAAAAATCTGGCAATATTAAATATGCCCTAAACTTTAACCGTGATAGATCTGAGCTAAGATAATCAAATGGATTCTAATCGTTTCAGCAGTCTGGTAGATCAAGCATCACATGATCGTTCATATAACGACACAATGCCATACTGGTATGTGATATTATCGTCTGAACAAAAAAGGCACGTTGGTATTTATAAATTTTTGTACTCACTACTAGGTGCACAGAGAGGAACTCATTGCATAAAATTGCTTGGGAAACAGACAGCAAGATCAACATCTTTATGTTTGATTGGCTGCTTCTACGCAAGGTGTATGCTTGTATGGCACGATTTCATTGCAGAGAATTAATTCTTCTTCTTTTCTTATATCAAAAAATATAAATTAAAGAACTTCTTTTCTTGTTTAACTCAAATTTACAAAATGATGAAAATCAAAGATGCCTAGGATATAAGAATTTTGTTGCACAGATCCTATACTATTTTCTCTATGCAGATTCAGAAATTGCCCAATTCTGTTCAGGCACGCCGAATAGCTCCCCTTCAAAAGTGGGAAGAAAGAATTCAGTTAACCACCACCGTCCAAACCTGGTAATTCTCTAGTCATTAGTGCTGTCGTAAGGAGATGGAGATCGGCGAACTTGATGCGACCATTCAATTCCTGTAGAAAATAACACAGACCTCCATCAAGTCAGAGAGAGATTGATTTCCTGATAACCAAATCAGAAGGAAACTTTTTAGTCTGAATTAATCCTTTACCTTTTGGAGCCTGGAAGGGTCTTTAATTTTACAACGCACCCAAAAGCATCCAACAAGTTCTCAAAGCCTCTTCCGAGGGCCAGACCACCAAGTTCTCAAGCCTCGGAGAACCCTTCCGGTGCTAAGACTCAGCAACACAACAAATACTGTGAATAGCTAAAACTCCCTCTTTGTGACACCAGAATTTTGCTTCTTCTGCACGCCATATTGCCAAGCATCTCGATATTTGTCACCCAATTGATCAAAATCATCTAAGGAATTCTCCAGCGGTGGCTTAAGGGGACGATAATTCCCATTCCTAGAAATTTTCTCATCATCTTCTGACAGTGTTCCAGACCTAGACTCCATATGTAAATCAAACAATCGATGCCTTGGTCCAGTAGATCTCAAACCCCTTGCATTATTGGGAATCTTGCACTGAACTGAATTGTAACCAGATGCTTTTGCTGATAGTGATGCTGAAAACTCTTTAGGGAGGGCATCCATGTCCATGTAACAACTCCTTGCTTTTGCATCGGTAATCATTGCAGCCCAGTCATCAGATTTCATAAGAGCATTGGCATTTCCCATAACCTGTTAAAAAACCAAACTCAATTGTTTAAACTTAGAAACCAAAAATTTGAGCCATTT
>JAWDEX010000004.1:31712-44821 GCA_035221805.1 Trichilia hirta | reverse complement strand
GAAAGAATGTAATGATTGCCGCCCATGGGAATTCACTGAGGTCCATCATTATGTATCTTGACAAATTAACATCCCAAGAGGTGATAAGACTTTTTTTCTTCAAATCAATATTTTCCATTTTTATGGCATGCTCTTGTTTGTTTGAAGCAAACCTCAATAATTTCTAAATCTTCTTTGTTTTTTTTATTTTATTTTTATTTGTTTTCAGGTGATCAGTTTAGAACTATCAACTGGAATACCTATGCTTTATATATTCAAGGAAGGAAAGTTCATTAGGAGGGGAAGTCCAGTGGGACCAACAGAAGCTGGGGTCTACGCTTATACAAGGGTATGCAATCAGTAAATTCATGAGCATGATAGAGATTGAGCAATTATATTTTAGGGGTATGTAAATACTTGAAAACTGAAAAAGAAGAAAAGTGATCTTTTGTGTTTTTAGCCTATGCTATTGTGGTATTTAAGTTATTCAAAAGAAAAAGAGGATGGAATTTTGGAAAGGAGCTCAGAAATCACCACTGACCTTTGCTTGTATTAAGAAATTAATTAAGATTCATATTGAATGCTGCTCTGTTTGATGCATTCTGATAAAATTTTTAAAATCTTTTAGCTGTAAACACTAGCGGAATGTGCTGCTATCACATAACTTTTCTTTCTGCTGGTATCATGTGGCACACTTTGTTGCACTTGCAGGATACCAGAACTTTGCCACAATGATTTTAATGGAAACCTCTCTGCATTAGAAGAGGAATAAAGGCCAATCTATTGTCCACCAATGAACTGAAAATTCTTGGCTCTGAATGTGGATGCACATGATAACGTTGTCTGTAAATGCTTTTGCTTCTAAGAAGTCATCTGGTTTTGTATAGAGATAAAACTTGTATGCTTAGCAAAGCGACCAGCCAAAACTAACTTTGTTTGAAAGTAACTTCCCGACATAAATGGGCTTTCCGGGTAAAACTCTACCTGTGGGGTTGTTCCGGAGTATATTTTTGGCAGATAGTGAATAACCACTTAGAAATTATTATCTGATATGGTGCTCGATTAGAAATGAATAAAGTAACTGCACAAACTAACTACTACTTTCTTTTTTTGTTGTATATTCCTAGCATTATGGTCCTCAGTGGCTCTTATCATGTTATCATGTTGCTTGAAATGCAGCGATTAGCTCAATACAGACAGAAGTTAGATGAGATGTTGCATTAAATGTCTTTGAAGCATAGGTAATTTTCCAATTTCTAGCAATCTTCCTCGGTACTGGTTTTCTTCTTCCGCTTGTTATCCATCAGCTATATATTTCTTTTGTGGGGCCTTACCTCCCATTGCTGATCTGCAATCCTGTTGATGCCATCGTTAGAATACAAGGGAATGAAACACACTTGTGCAAAAGCTAGTTTGAAATGGATCAATATAGTTGTTGATCAGTAGGTCAGAAAAGCTGGCTATTGCTTTTGTGTACTTTTCCTAGTAGTTGATCAAGCCTAGTTACTGCAACTACCGGTATTGTTTGAGGTAGATGTCAGTTTCTGTTTGAAAGATAGATAAGTATGTATAAGATGGACTGAAAATAAGATAATTTTTCCCCATTGTGGGTAATTATGCACGTGTTTATCGTTTTGTGTTCTTGCCTTCAAGGAGGCATGAAGGTGAATGGCTCATATATAGACATTAATCTATAATCGCTTTTCAAACTGGATATGAACATAGAATATGCAAGAATATTGCTTTCTAGCATGTTGGTATTAGTTAATTTAATTTAAATGTTTATAATATTTATTGTATGAACTTGTTTATTTAATTGTTTTTCAGATTCTTTTATGTAAAGTCCTATCAGTATCACTTCTTACATTTTCTTAGTTTTCTTGAAGATTATTAATTACTATGCAAAGTTATTCATAAAAATTGAATATTAATATGGCTAATTATATTCATACAAACTTATGGGTAAATTACATAATTATTGTATATTTTATATTTTTTTAATATTTTTATGAAAGGGAAAAAAAAATATAGAATTAAACGCAACAACAATGTAACATTTCCAAATCAATTTTTATGGATAAAAGTTTAGATAGGAATTTATATGTTTAGTAGACTCAAATGCTACCTGGTAAAACCATCACTGAGAGGTGCACCTCCTGTTTGGGGCATACTGGAATTTTCCTTAAAAACAACGAGAAGAAAAGAAACTGCACGAGCAAAAGTAATGCATCTGGATATCTCCAGTACTTGACATTACAAGTTGAGAGTACTCTTGATTTGTTGCATAAAATTTTAAATAAGGAGCAAGACTGTCATCTGTTAACCCTACCCTAACAGAGATCAGGCTAGAGCTTTGCAGCTTCACTCTAATCTAATGTACTTCTTTGATAACATTCTTGCTACCATCGGTAGTCAGAACATTGGCTTCTGACGACTCCAATTTTGATTTGGTAGTCAGAACATTCTCATTTGACAACTCAACGTTTGATTTGTTAGTCACAACATCCTCATCTGATGATTCCCCTTTTGAATCCATCCCATATCCAAGTGTAGGGTCATTCTTCTCATTATCAGAGGAATCCGAATCAGATTTCAATTTAAGAGAATCCAAAGGTGCAGCTGATGTCAAGGTAGGTTCTGGAGTTACCGAGGGAGGAGTTTCTGTTGCCCAAAATGATGGCATTCTCTTGTCATCTTCTCTCATCCTTTCAGCATACTTATTGATGTTGAAACCAGAGCAGTCTTTTCCACCAAATGCAGACTCCAACTGGTCCATATCAAACAGATCTTCCACTATTTTCATGGTATTTAGATCATCAGAGTAAACAAACTTGACTTTATTTTGAGTCTTTGGCTCCAGAAATGGTTTTACCACCTGCAGCGATAACAATCTCTTGATGTCATCAATAAGCCAGTACATATAATCAAAAGCAAAAAAGTAAGGTAAACAAATTATGAACATAGTCTTGGCATTCAGTTTATAAAGACACAAGATCATTGAATGTATCAAATCATCCAAATTAGGAAGCGAGAGAAAGAGGGTGGCATATTGGAAAGTGCTCCTTAGATAATGACGGAACCCTCCAAAGAGATAGATATCCTAGGTCAGACAAACAACACAAAACTGAAAGTAAACAATTTGGTATTTTCAAACAAAGCAGTCCAAACTAAAGATAACTTGCCATTTTTACATCAATACAAAAGGTCAGAAAAGTGGCAATACTCTTTTTCTTTTTTCAATTTTCAACAGAAGCACACAATCCATAATACACAGGGTAATCCTGTGAACAAAGCAGTAGGCATAAGGCCAAAAAAATTCAAAATCCATTACAAACAGTAGTTACTCCCTTGTACATTCATATGATTGAAAGATATGTCAACAGCTTCACAGTCATTATATTAGAAAATTGAAGATCATTAACAGAAATAATAAAGGTATGTTACCGTCCAGAATGGTTCGAAGAATTTGGGTGAGTTGTACAGAATTGCCACACTAAGACGTTCTGGATAATGGCCTTGCAAAACATGGGCTGTTTCCCGTGTTACCTTTAGTGAAATATGTGATAAATTGAAACCATGAAAATCAATCAGCCAGACGATCTGTTCCTGCTCAGGGGGGAGATTTAGAATAGCATTCTCCATGCAATACACCAAATACTTAATTTGTCCCCTAGTTGACTTTGAATTCTGCAGTCAAAAACTTATATGAGTAATTGAAGCTAATTAAGCAACTTAAGCCTATGTAATCTTCTCCAACAATGTGATCTCAATGTGTAACATGCTTGCATTGGTTAATATATCAAAGGCTGTTTCTGTCAAACACAAATGAGCAATCACGTTCACTTAGGAATGAATTATGATAAATATGCTCCATAATCCATCAGAAGAGAATCTAATGATATGTAGGCTTTTCTGATTCATCCACTCAAAGGAATGGAAATAAAACAATTTCATCAGGAGGATCTGCCAAATCATTAGTTATTTCAGCAAGGCTGAATTTGTGCACAGCACAATTCAGAAATTATTCATAATGTGGATGAGAAGCGTGTCTTCCAGATAAGCCTAGAGAGATCAAAATTACTTTAACTATTAAGAAACAGCACACTGACAAATAGTTACACAGGGACGCACACACCCAGAGGATTTCTCAGGTAAAACCTGGCAGCTAGGCCTCATGACAAGAACTGTTCTCCCATACTTGTCAGTATAATTTAATCTATATATCTTCCCAGTCTCTGCTTCACGAGCAATATCTTCCTACATCACAAACAAAACAAAGAAGTTGTAAATGCACCAATTTATGATGCATAATATCACAAAACTGACAGAATTTCACCAGGTCTGCAACTACACAGTGGGAAAGGGTCATGCAAAATAAAATTTTTATAATTAGGCTACACTAAGTATTTGCTCCTGCACTAAAGCCATAGCCCATAAATCACTTTTAGATATTTAACATATTGGGTTGCAGTAAATCTACCGCATACTAGTACTATGTTTGCTTTAAGCTGAATTTTTCCAACTAAATAATCTTGGCTCAAATTGAATACTTTTGAGCCTGAACCATGCCCATTTTACCGTGGATGTTGTAGAAATATAAACAAGTTGAAAGGGATCACAGAGAAAGAAACATCGAAGAGAAGATCATCTACATCATCTAATGTTGAAGACACGGTAACATTAATCTTCAAAAATAATCTAAAAGGAGAACTTGATCCAACCAGACCATAGAAGTTGAACGTAGCACATATTTTGTACTGGGATTTGACGTGAAGGTTACAACATTTGAGACAGAGATAGATGGTAGCATACCCATCGAATCTCTTCTGGTTTGTATTCAGTTCTCCATTTCAAGGTTTCCTTCAGCATTTTAGTTGCCTTCTTGACATTCCAATTCCGTGCCCTTAAATATCTTGCGATTGATGCATCAGAGCAATAAATGGATGATCTACCTGACAACGGTCCAAGCAACTTCCTCACCTCATTAATCTGCAAATTTGAAAACCAAGCTTAAAAGCATATCATAACATGCTTGTGGCCTTTTCAAAATGAGAAGTTATGTACAAAAAACAACATTCTAACTAGCAATACCTTTACTTCTTGTTCTTCAGATGCTAAAGGCTTCTCACACCCATTTGAAGTGGATCTATTTGCACCGGCGCTCATAGCATCTAAGAAATCTCCCAGTAGACAGTTGGAAGCTTTAGAATTTGGTATTATTATCTCAGTGAGTGTTATCAGCGTAATGTTCAGTAATTCCTCATCTTTATTATTATACAGAATGAAAATGCAAACATGTTTTAAAAAAGGAAACAATTAAAATGGTTATGATTTCAACAAACAAGACAAGTATGGAAAACATAAACCATTTCCTTTGATGATAAAATTTACATGAAACCTCCTAAAGATCTTTTAAAGTAGTTATCTATCTGGTTTGTGACAAGAAGTAGGTAAGAGATTGTTACAACAAAAGAACTAAAATGTTTATTAAAATGAAGTAAAAATATTAAAATTTTTTAATCATAAATAAGCTAAAACATACATAAACACGAGGATTCATAACTTCTGTAAAAACTACAGATAAGCAAAACTTGACTGCTGTTCTCTAGTTCCCACCCTCAGCCCACTAAGAATAACGAACACAAACTTTAGCTTCCAAGCAGAAATTACAAATAAATAAATACTGTTTCTAGTCATTTCTCATGTGTTTCTTGGCAATTTTTAGTTCATTTCTGTTCGCGCGTCCATTACAATAAGCAGTAAAAATCCATTGCCAATACCATAATGTATCATCTTCGAACCAGAAATTCACAATCTCTCGTATTTGTATACATACCAACAAGATCATGAAAATCTTAATTTTAATCAATGATTAAAATCCTCCATAGATTGCAACTTTTAATCCATCAATCCAAAACAGAAGGTCCAAGTTCCTAACTTCACACTGGCACCCTAGTCCAACTTAGATTAAAAAATTCATACATTAACAATGCTTGAACCTTCAGTAACCCAGTCATCTCATTGACAGACAATAAACCTGATCAGAATTTTACGGTACCTACCTTCTTGACCCCCCCTCTTCCACCACTTGTTTTCTTCCTAAATCAAAGTTGAGATTGGTACACGTAGTTGTTGATAAATAAAGGAATTAAAATTATGAAATTATAAAGCCAGATGTTACAAACAAAAATCAGTAAGATTACTCGTAGTTTCTTCAAAAATCAAGATCCATTTTTTTAAATCTTACTGGCTAATAATATAATTTTGTTAAAAAAGGAAGAAAACCCACAACAAAACGAAACCTCCTCGTTAACTAATAACAATCGCTTAAAACAATGGTTTTTTAAATACCAGTAAATAACATACCTGCGTGAGAGTGAAGAATTAGATCCTCAAAGAAGAACTGAAAAGATCGATTATTTGACAAGTCCTTAAATGGTGAAACCCATCAAATTTTGGTCAACTGTGAAAAGGGTGCTCGTAAAAGTCTGATTGATTTTCTTGTTGGAACTTGGAAATGGTTGGAGTTTCACTTGGTTCTACCCATCGAAAGAAACCGAGAAATGTCGAATGCTTGCTGCGAGGACAAAGTTAAAATTTTTGAATAATTTATCATAAAATTATCATTAATTAAATAATTTAGACTAAGCAACCGGCATCACATAAAGGAGATTTGGTGTCCTCTTGATTGTTGGACCACCTAACACTTCCATCTTTCTATTAGGTTTAAAAGTCAAAATCCTCCTTCTAGAGATTGTGATTAAATCGTTTTTCAAAGGATAGTTTAGACATTTTACATGTAAACTTCCAGGCTAATTTGAGGACGCCACGTGGATTCCGAATCTCAGAAGGGATTTCTTTCCAAACAACAGGGCCTAGGTCAGGGTGTCTACTAATCGGTATGGATAATTATATGGACTCTAATGTTTTCATCTGTCTGGTGCGTCAAGTATCAAATGATGGTGTAAATAATAAATATAACGCCATATTGGTATGTGATACTATAGTCTTAAAAAAAAAAAAGAAGGCACGTTTTTATGTCTTGCATTTTCATACTCATTACAATGTGCACAAGAAAGCAACTCATTGCTTAAAATTGCTGGGGAAATAGACAGTAAGATCAACTTCTTGATATTTGATTAGCTACTTCTACTCAAGGTGTGTGTATGACATATTTGCATTGCAGAGAATCAATTCTTTTTTACCAAAAAGTATAAATTAAAGAATTTTCTTTTTCTTGTCAACTTAAATTTACAAAATGATGAAAATCAAAGACAAATTATGTATGCCTAGGATATAAGAATTTTATTGCAAAGATCCTATACTATTTTATCTATACAGATTCAGAAATTGCCTAATTCTGTTCAGGTACCACCAAATAACTCCCCTTCAAAAATGGGAAGAGATGTTAACCACCACTGTCCAACCTGGTCATTTTCTAGTGATTAGTGCTGTTGTAAGGAAATGGAGATCCCTAAACTTGATGCGACCATTCAATTCCTGTAGTAACGTAGATTTCCATTAAATCAGTGAGAAGTGGATGTCTAGATAACCAAATCAAAAGGGAACTTTCAGGTGGAATGAATTTTTTACCTTTGGAGCCTGGAAGGTAAGGGTCTTTAATTGTACAACCCACCCGAAAGCATCCAACAAGTTCTCAAAGCCTCCTCCGAGTACCAGACCGCCATGTTCTCAAGCTTCCGAGGGCCATTCTGGTGGTAAGACTCTGCACCACAATAAATACTGTGAACAGTTAACATTCCCTCTTGGTCACAACCCCACCTGAATTTTGCTTTTTCTGTACACCATATTGCCAAGCATCTCGAAATTTGTCAGCCGATTGATCAAAATCATCCAAGGAATTCTCCAAAGGTGGCTCAAAGAGACGGTAATTCCCATTCCTAGAAATTTTCTCATCATCTTCTGATGGCGTCCCAGACCTAGACTCTGTATGTCGATCAAATGATCGATGCCTTGGTCCAGCAGATCTCAAAGCCCTTGCATTGTTGGGAATCTTTCCCTGCAATGAATTATAACCAGATGCTTTTGCTGATAGTAATGCTAAAAACTCTTTAGGGAGGGCATCCATGTCCATGTAACAACTCCTTGCTTTTGCATCAGCAATCATTGCGGCCCAGTCATCAGATTTCATAAGAGCATTGGCATTTCCCATAACCTGTTAAAAAACCAAGCTCTGTTGTTTAAACTTAGCAACCAAAACTTGAGCCATTTATGAGGGTAGTCTGTAACAGAATAAGTTAAAAATGGGCAAAAAAGATGTGAAAAATTAACCATACCCAAAGAGCCCTTCTTGCACGAGTAAGGGCCACATTCATACGGCGAATATCTGCAACAAAGCCAACTCCATGATTTGACGCTCTCACACAGGACATGATAATAACGTCACGCTCTTGACCTTGGAAAGCATCTACAGTATTAATATATAAATCCTTTCCTTCTTCTGAAGCTAAAACATTACGGAACTCATGTTGAAGGCATTTCAACTGCAGCTTGTAAGGTGTAATTATGCCAACAGATACTCTCCCCAAACCCATAGACTTCAAAGTTTTCTGAAGATGTTCGAATAAGCAAACACCAAATTTTGCTTCATCAATGTTTTGATAAGATACAGAACCACATCTGTGGGACTCCCTCCCATGAATGACATCATAAAAAACATAAGGCCTTAGTAAGGGATCCTTGTAGTAGACCTCATCTGGTAATTTGGCAACACTTTCACTATCAGAAAGGCGTCCCTGGTAGAAATGCCTTGAAGGAAAATCCCGGATATGAGGATGCATCCTATACTGTACAGATAATAACATCGTTGGGCATCTCGCTTTCTGGAACCTCTCAAAAAGGCTCCTACTATATAACAATGTTCCAGCTGCCTTGCTGATAACAGTTGCAGGAAGCTGCTGAGGATCGCCGACAAGAACACATCGTGCTGCACCAAGAGAAAGGGGAGGAAGAACAGCAACTTCACTGGCCTGGGCTGCCTCATCTATGACTACCATATCAAAACCATGAGTAAGACGAGAGAACAATTTGCGACCACTGCTTGACACAGTTGTGAACACTATCTCAGCCTCATTTGCAAAACTTGCCTCAAGACTAGCCCTAGCTTCTTCTAAATTAAAGTTGCTACCAGGACGGAATTTGCCTTCTAAAATGTGAAAGCGAGACATCTCAACTAGAACTTTATCCCTGTTTTCAACAGCAGCAGCAAGGTTCTGCAACAACGCATCCCGGTTCTGGTCACGAACCATAAGAACATCAGGGTCCACTCCCACAGAGCCTTGCGAACGAACAGCCACCGCTGCAGCATTGAGTTCCCTTTGAAAAGTAGCTATCTGCTGAGACAACATGGCTTCACGCCCTTTTAAATTGTGCATCCATCCAAAAACTTCTTCACGGCTCTTAAGTAAAAGCTGTTCTGTTCTCCGTTCAACTGACACTGCCTGGGCCGCACGTGTTTGTGAATCCACACCAACTCTGGCCACGTCTGGCCGGTAAACTTTCATCTCACCATCAATGAATCCACGATCGAGAACACGAGAAAGAAGTTCATCAGTTGCAGCATTAGAAGGAGCACAAACTAACATTCTGGGTTTGGGGCAAAGTTTTGGGAGAGTACGCAAGAGATTCTGGTCCATGTTCTGAAGAACTTCATCAATTGATCCCGTAGCAACATTGTCAGAATTGCTGTCATTAGCCTGCTTGTAGCTCTCGGGTGCAAGTTTCTTTAGCAAAGAATTGTAGTAGTGCTGATACTGAACCAGATGGATGACATTTAGCATTCCCCACACAGTATGAGTCTTACCTGTTCCTGGAGGCCCTTGAACAAGAGTGAAAGGCCATGGACTCTTGGTCATTCCACTGCTTGTACCAGCAGCAGTATGTATTGCAGCCCATTGGATTGCTGCCAGCTGTGGACCGTTGAAGGTCCTATGCAGATGATCAACAAAATACTGTGTGAAGCATTCAGGCATGGTAGGGGTCTGATGCTGATATTTTGGAAACTGCTCTGGACTGGGCTTAAGAATAGCAGTTTGCATCTACAGAGAAAGAGAAATTCTATTATTCCCTACAAAACAAATGCATTATGAGCTAGAGCAAATACATTCACTGAAGAAAGGAGCTGGCAGCTACCTGTGAATTGAGACGGCAAAATGCATGCAAAGCAATGTACTCTCGCTGGGTGGTTGCTAGAGAACCAAGCACAGTCAGATACCATATGCCTTTTGGCTGCAATTTCTTCAGAATATGATCATCATCAACCATGCTGGAAAAATAACATCATCATTAGAAAATGAAAGGAAAATTCTAATGCAAATATTTAGCTACAGCTGAAATTTTTTTCTGAATAAAAGATACATAGTTCTAATTCAAAATGACTGCACAACAACAGGGATAAAATAAGATTTTGGGTATAACCTGCTACAATCAAACGAGTCTCCAACATAAAAATGAAGAATTGCCCCAGGCAGATCACGAGTATCGATAGGTATGTGCCGTCTAACAGTTCCAGCCACACGCCCAGAGACATCAGGTTCCTCGTCATCTTCAATTGGCAAGGCATGGCTTCTCTTGGTACGGACTGCTTCACACAACATGAGCATAATTGGTGAGATATAGAGCGCAGATATATTAGAGCCTAAACAGCATTTATCATAATACCTGCTCCAGGCCTAGGGGTTGAAAGAACTGCAACATCACCCTCCTTGAACATCCACTTGCACTCGTTCACTGGAAGCACTATCACATCATACCACCCTAAGCCAACCAAAAAGAAAATCAGCCAGTTAACAATAAAACCAAGACAGACCTAGTTTAGTTCCAACATGACCATTATGAATATACAGCAACAATATTTTACAAAAAGCTCTATTTGAACATTGTGATTCCACTAATTTGGAACAAATAATCTAGACCAAAACATCTATAAATAAATAAAAAGAACAAAAGACAATCCAACCCTGAAGCCAAAAACAGAGACCAAGTAATCCCATACACATTTCCTATACTTCTCACAAAAGTATGCTATTTCAAACTCAGTTGATGCAAGTATATCCACTTAATTAAAATAAACTCAAAAACATGTATTTCTTGCATCAGTGAAATTCATATCAGAAACATGTGCCATATTGTGACCTAAAGAATTTAAACTTGGTTCACATTTAACTTACGATAGAAGTAACAAAAAGTAATAATAGTTAAAAAGACATTAGGTACCTCTCTCTCGCCTTTCAACAGTCTTTATACGAACCATTATATGTGTGTCTCGTGCACCTGTTTCAGTCAACTCCTCCCATGTGCCATATAGCTGTGCTCGGCATTCCTCAAAAAGCAAAGGCTCAAAGACTCTAACATACTCTTCTACAGATTCAAACTGACCAGGGACACATTGGAGCTCACACTCCTCTGATGCACCATATATTAAATTAGATACATACATACAATAGAGGAATAGTATGCAAGAACAAGCTTCCAGAGGAATTATGGTCTATCAAAATATTAATAAGGAATCATCATCCACATATAAAAAGAGTGCCAACAAGCAAAGAAAAAACTCAAGCTAACAAGGAGATTCATCAAGCATTCTCCATAATCAGCTTTAAACTGCATGCATATATGCAAACAAGGGATATATCTATAAAAAATAATACTTCAAGAAATCTAATCTTAATTTGGAATGAGAAATTCCAAAAGACAACATGAAACTGTGGCTCTTCTGAGGATGAATAATAATTGCACGCTTTCAAAGATGAAAAATGTATTCCATCCAAGATGCTCTCGCCATACAATTTCACATTGTGAAGGGCAGTACACAATTAAAGTAGCAAAATCTATATCAAACACATATACATTAACAAAAATCATAGATCTTATCTCCAAAACTATCACACTATGAGAATTATAGTTTGTAACACACAAAAGGCATTTATGGGTGACAAGATATAGTGAAAAGAAGTAAATAAATTGTACCAATGCAATTTAGAATATTGCTTGCAGAACATAAATCTCATCACCTTTCCATGTCCTTTGAGTGTTACGATTCTCAATAGTGTTATAATTGGAGGGACATGGAGAACTGGCATGAGAAAAATCACGAGCCGTAAATGCATGTGGACAAAAAAAATCCAAATTGCAAGAAATCATGGATAAAAATCCTCATAATCAGTCAACCGTAAAAATTTATGGAAATACAATTACCTGGGTGATGCCAAAATTTTTCGTTGGTCACCTCTCTTATAAGACGTTCAACTGATGTATCTTGATATGAGTTACTAGTAGTAGTCAGCTTCTTGGCAGGAGGATGTTTCTTGTTTCCCAACTTTGGATCTGTGGAACTTTGCCCAGCCGGAGCCAGCTTTTTATTAGAAAATTGCAAGTTCTTCAGCTGCTTTGCATCTGCAGGTTGCTTCCATGAACTGTGTCTTGGAATGGGAGGTTGAGAAGCCTCTGCAGAAAAATCAGCACTACTGTTTAGCCTCCTTGGCCTACTCAGTAGTCCCGAATTCATATCACCGTTACATTCAGATTTAGGTTCAAAAACTTCCCAAGAAGAGCCTCCTTCATTACATGATGATGCATCATATTGTTTCAGATCCTTATTTACAGACTGACTCCGTTTTTCCCCAACACGTTCTGCAGGTGGAGGAACAGTAGAAACTTCTTTAACAGTACGAGTAATAATGGGAGGGTTTTGCCTCCTTGGTGTTGAAGTTTTCAAAGAAACAGCTTGCTTGACATCTTCCAAATTAAGAAACACTGTCTGTCTATTGCGTTTCTTTCCTAGCATCGCTTCTTTCTGCTGATCTAGCTTTCTCTTGCCTGCATTATTTGCACACTTCATTGTATGACTTCCTTCACTTCCCTTCACTTCTCTTTGTTTTGGGAGCAAGCCAGGGTCCTCCTGACCATCCATGGACTTGTCACTTTTAGTATTTGCTTCTGAATGTTGGCTTCTATTGCTTTTCTGGTCACTTTGATCTTGATCTGATCTCAGAAAGCCAGGACTACTATTATCATCCTGACTACTTTCATGAACTCTGACATCCATACCAGACAAAGTAGAATCCATTACTTCAGAACTCTCTTGCCCTTGAGATGTTTTACCTTGTTCA
>JAWDEX010000004.1:11015-29278 GCA_035221805.1 Trichilia hirta | reverse complement strand
TTTTATTTGAAAACTGCGAGTTCTTCAGCTGCCTTGCATCTACAGGTTGCTTCCACGAACTCTGTCTTGGAATGGGAGATTGTGGGGCCTCCGCAGAAAAATCAGCCCCACTGTTTTGCCTCCGTGGCCTACCTGGTAATCCTAAATTCATATCACCATTACATTCAGATTTAGGTTCAAAAACTTCCAAAGAAGTGCCTTCTTCATTACATGATGACACATCACATTGTTTCAGATCCTTATTTACAGGCTGACTCTGTGTTTCTCCAACACGTTCTGCAGGTGGTGGAACAGCACGAACTTCTTTAACAGTACGAGTAATAATGGGAGGGTTCTGCCTCCTTGGAGTTGAAGTTTTCAAAGAACCAGCTTGCTTGACATCTTCCAAATTAAGAAACACTGTCTGTCTATTGCGTTTCTTTCCTAGCATTGCTTCTTTCAGCTGATCTATCTTTCTCTTTCCGGGATTATTTGCACACTTCATTGCATGACTTCCTTCAGCTCCTTTAACTTCTCTTTGTTTTGGGAGCAAGCCAGGTTCCTCCTGACCGTCCATGGACTTCTCACTTTTAGTACTCCCTTCTGAATGTTGGCTTCTAATGCTTTTCTGATCACTTAGATCTTGTTCCAATCTCAGAAAACCGCGACTATTATTATCATCCTGACTACTTTCCTGGACTCTGACATCCATACCAGTGCCAGTAGAATACATTACTTCAGAACTCTCTTGCCCTTGAGATGTTTTACTTTGTTCAGGCAGTATATTACTCACATAAACATCAACAGCACCCTCATTATCAGACCATTCCCCTTCTTCTCTTTCATCAGCTGGAGCACTTTCAGAACCCTGAACTGATGGTGGTGCTGCTTTAATGTTCTCTCCATTACTTGGCTTCAATGAAGAACATGCAACCTTTGTATTCTGATCCTCAGCCTTCGTCTGCTGAGCATCCACTCTGTGGCCGTGAGCAGCTTTGGCTCGAATGAATGGCTGAAAAACAGATAATGCTGATGCATGTGAGAAAGCATGGTTATTTATTATTCTTTGAGGACCTGCCGATGCTGTAAATAACTCAGAAGATGGGGGATTTGCAGATGGAAGTGCTTTCTGTGGCTGGGAGCAGACTCTATCATTCTCCTCATCATCCTCAGCAGGGGGCTCATTAAGATCAAATAACAGCCTTCCTCGGGAGCCCATTTCATACGTAAATTCATACAAACTACACTATGAATTGAAATAATCCCAAACGGCACTCTTTGCTGGTTTTTTTCAGCAAAAAGTGGACATGACATGCCACTTGTAGAGGAACAAAAGGACCCTGTAAATGTCAAAATGATACAAAATGACACTAACAACTCAGAGGTTTCCTTGTGCCAACAAGAGCGATCCATGATATATTAAAACATGGAAGAGGAAGTGTAAGAAATACATAACAGAAAACAACAGTGCCTCAACCTAGGAAATGAGTCAAATCACGGCATGTAATTCAACGAATGAATATGACACAAAAATTATTGCTTGGAGAAAATAACTCATTGGAAAACCCTCCAAATATTAGAGTAGGAATTCAATCTACTATGTCAAGGTACCACCAAGATTGTCTCTCACAAGCATAAATTCATTAAAAGAAATCCTACACTAAAACAACTTAAAAGAATTTATAATACAAAATGTCCACCCACCTTAATCTTTGGTGTTAGAGAACTTAAGAGTCATCAACCTTGAATCCAAATACTAGATCAAATCAAAATATAAGGCTGATTTATAATAATACAGACCCGCTGTAATCTCAAAGCACTATAAATCTAATTTCTTATGTTGCAGAAATCAAAGTAATTCACAGCCCATGCAACACCACATGTGAGGATACAGTAGAATCAATCACACATTAAAGTTTGCGTTTTTCCTTTTAATCTAGTTGTCATTTCATGATTTGCAATATAAGCAAATTAGTATACAAGGACAAATATGATGGAAAGTTGTCATTTTTTTTTTTCTTTTTTGCTAAGCACCCTTATCACTCAAACAAAGCATTTAATACAAATCTTCATGAACACATCATCACACATCACAACTACACACAAACGAAAACCTAGTCTCCAAAATTGTACCAAAATCAAAACACTAAAATCAAGCAATGCGTAGAACCAATCTACAACTGCCGCTATATAAAAATGAACAGCATATTATACCCTAAAAGACGGGGGAAATTGGATATAAGCATAAGAGTTTCTCTTCATCTAATCAAGACAATTACAGAATATCACTCGTTAAATCAAAAACACACATCACTCCAGATGGAAATCCCTAATCGGGCCATGTTTTACTTCCATAGTTTCATGAAATCTAACATTTTGTTCACGTCCTTTCAATATTCTACGGCAAATCTCTCCAACGATCAAGAAATCCGATCCTCATCAGTCATTATATAATAAATTCATCCTCGCAGATCATACCAAAGTTAATGTCAGAGGCAAGTCAATCTTGATCTTCAATACATAACAACAATTTGATATTTCGAAAGTAAATTAAAAAATTAAAAATTCAGAATATTGTAATAAATATATTGTAGAGAGGTTTTAGTATTCACTTTTACCTCTCACTAGCTGCCTTGAATCTACAGAGAAAGAGAGAAGAGAGAGTAATAGAGGCTCTTATGAGGAAAGAATAATAGAGAGCAGATGCTAATACGGGCGGGGAAGCGAAGAGGCGTGATAACTGGTTTATATAGGAAATAACGTGGTCATTCCGCCGCCCGTCATTTTCTCCGATCACCGTCAAAAATATTCACGGTAAGTTTGTTAGTCCACAACTTTTTTTTTCAATTTTTTATTTGTGCCTCCAAGAACAATCAAATCATAGAAACACCCCCTCGTTACTATTGTATTTACATCCCATGACCTGTTCGATTTCACGAAACGAGTAAAATAGTGATAAGAGCTAGACGGGGAAATTTCCGCGATAAGGATAAGGGTAATATCGGTATTTTAAAATTACGGATTTGAATCATGATGGCAATTGGCGAGCACGGGTACTAGGATTACCCGTACTCGTTTATTGATGGGTTTTTTATACCCGCCCCATTTTTCGTTTAGCATTAACGGGTACATAAAAACTAAACAAAAACAAATCTATTATTATATATTAGCCCGTAAATATTATAATTAGATAACTACCGACCAAATAAAACCTATTCAAGCAAAGTTTGGTGGACGACAATCGGCAACTGCAAGGATCCTCGGTGGACGGCGGCGGAATAGGCGGCTGGGGGCGGAGATACGGAATCGGTTGGAGAATTTTTGGTTTTAAACATCAATTTTAGATGATGTACTTCGTCACATGGGAAATCAGAAATTAATTCTTGTTTGGACTTTGTTATCGAGAGACACGGTGGCGTTTAGAGAAATAAGTCGGCGGCGCAGGCGGGGATTTGCTCTGTATTGCGAAACACGTGATAGGGTTTAATTTGATAAGGGTTATGTTTCAAAATTTTAAAAAATAATTTTATAAAATTTTACTTTTATATATTAATTCGGGTTACGGGTCGGTCCCCGCCTTAAATTTTAAAATGGGAATTATTAGCCGTGGGACTGTTGATGGCTAAAATGGATTTGATTTGGGTTCATGTTATAGGGCATTTTAGGCTTAAACACGTCATTTGAGAATCAATACAACGGAGTAGATAAGAGTCCCAGGTGCGTTAAAAGCGGATGGCTACACTGTACGATCATATGACAACAGCGTGCTTTTGTCATGAGAGATAATGGGAACCTGTATTTACAAGATTGCCACTCTTGGTTGGAGTGTGTTTACACGCGCTAGTAATGAGCGTGAGTCTTAGAACCTTTTGCCCCGTTTGAAGAAGAAAACTTCAGGTTGGTTTTTCTACGAAAATAATCGTATTTTTAATTATAATTATTAAAATAATTATATTTAAAAAATTAATTAAATAAATTAAAAATATGTATTTTAAATAATAATATTTTAAGAAAAAATATTATTTTATATTATATTAAAAAATATTATTTTAAATTATATTTAAAAATATAATTAAAATTATATTCAAAAATATAGTTTTAAATTATATTTAAAAGTATTATTTAAATTATATTTAAAAATATCGTTTTAAATTATATATAAAAAATATAATTATTTTTTAATTTAATTTAAATTAAAAATAATACAAAAGTATTATTATTCAAAAAAATATGTTTTTAATTTATTTAATTAATATTTTTTTTGCATAATTATTTTAATAAATATTTTTAAATATATAATTATTTTCGTACTTGTTCCTTTTTCTATTTTCCTCTGTTCTTTTGATGGTCTTACGCCCTCTTTGCACGCTCACATCATGAACTATGAATCTCTTACAATAAAATAAAACAAAAATAAAAATAAAAAAATTTGATGCGTACGAATGATCAATCAGGACTTTATTAAAAGAAAATGACAAGTTTGTATCTATTTATGCACTAAATGACAACTATAGCCTTATTCCATATATTAATACCAAGTATTCAATTGTATAATACTCTAGAAAGAAGTCTAAACCATATCATTTATGGTAATTTCATGCCCAATTGATATACCTTTAAAACCCATTTAATAGCATATCATATATATCAACATCTAAACAATAATTTATTGGATTAATTTTTCACTTTTTACCGTATCAATTTTTTGGAAAAGTTAGTAGTTTTAAAAAATTAATTTATTTTTATGTATAAAATGGAGTAGGTCTTAATTGAGCAAAACATTAAAAGAAAATTGAAGGTCAATAATTTGAAAAACTAATTAGTGTCAAATTAATTTTTTTTTTCATATATCAATATTTAATATTTCTCAATATAAAACGCGGGCTGCCGCACGTGCATCCTTTTTGAATGCGATCCAATAAGATCAAGATAGTTACTAGTTTGCAATTGTAGGTGGGCGAGGGACGTAGGAAGCGTAAGAGATACTCGTTTGCTGCGTCGCCATGAGGCTGGTAGAGTGTAGACAGATTTAACAATGAAAAATCAGAAACGCTTTTCGTAACCAAACACGGCATGGATTTCGGTATTGGAAGGGGAAACTACACGATATGATCATCGACGATGCTAAATGGCCCGAGGCTGTCGCCTATGGTAGGTAATAATATTTAGATATTTATATTTTTTTATAAAATAATAAATAAGAAAATACTTTTTATTTTTATTTTGTATAAATGTTTAAATTATTAATATTTAATAAAATTAACTGCATTTAGCAAATGCGTTAATTAAACATTTAAAATATTTTAATTTTTTTACAATTTTCATAATTAAATTAAATCAAATTTAATATTATTATAGTTTTTATAAATAAATAAAATGAGAAATAAAAAAATATAATGAATAAAGAAAGAAAGAAATGTGTTCAAGAAAAAAATAATTGTAAAAAATAGTATCAACAATATACAATTAGCCCTAAAAATAATCAATAATTAATTTTTGCAGACTACCAAATCTGTGGAAGTAAAAAAAAAAATAGAAAAAAAATTTATAATTAAATTTATTACAAGTAATAATACAAAAACTCATGTGAAGCCAAAATAATAACTAATTTTTATTTATTATTTTTTTTAAACTTTAAGGTTCTATATGTAATTTACATGCCGTTGGTTACAAATTCGGATAATATTTTTCGCTGTTTAGCCTTTTTGTAATATTATTGCTATTTTTCAGAAACATAACTATATAACATAGTTAAATAAATAAATGTAGACGTTCTTATAATTAAATATACCCTAACCCAATACTTTTAAAGATCCTAATTTATTAATTTAACATATAAATTTAAATAAATATAAAAAATTTTTAATACATTTAACCTTGAAAATACTTATAATTAAAAAAATAAAAAATAAATCTATTAAAAAAATTATTATAATTTTAATAAAAATAAAAAATTATTCAAATTAATAAGATTAAAATTTACATTTAATTAAATCTTAATATGCATGTCCATAAACAAATAAATGCCGCGATTGTAACTCGAGTTTTAAGTAATTATATTATTAAATAAATATAATATAATAATATTAATTAATTTTATTAAAACAAAAATTATAAGTTTAGCACTATTTATTTTAATAACATTACTAAGAATATACATTTTTATTTATATTATTGTATATAAATTTTAAAAAAAAAAGAGAGACTGATATAATATAATTATTTATTGTGACATAATTAATTTTTTTAAGAATATAATTATATTTATTTTTCAAATATATAAATATAAAAAAGTAATAAAAATATCACAAATAATAATTAATAATATTAAATTATATATTTTTTGTACAAATTAATGTTATAATTAATATTATATATTTATATTATGACCACGCAATTATTTTTAGTCTGTCGAATTTCTTGTAGGAACCTCTCTCCACCCAAATAGACCCCCAATTCAACCTGCGAGAAGGGCAATGCAAATTGCCCCTCACAATTGTAAATTGTATTTGCGTGTACCGGGCAGCATAATGCTTTTGACAATGGTTTTGACTTTCAATATACACAGAAGTTTAATATATTCAATTCATAAGTTCTTAAAAATATTTTAAAATATAAAGATAAAAAAAAAAATAATTAATGTCAGCCACCCTACCAGTGTTGATATTATGATGGGAAGGTAGTAAATTTTTTTTTTTTTTTTAAATATTTATTAAACCAATTTATTTAAAAAATCGAGAGAAAATCAATTAAAACAAAGAAGAGATGCATATATTGATTTTCAAAAAATATTTTTAAAAAATTTAAATTATTAGTTTGATTTATAACTTAAATAAAAATAAAAATAAAAATATGATAATATAACTAACTCTCAAAATGTTTATAATTAAAGAATATTATTATAATTATAACAAAAAATTATTTAAAGTAACAATATACGATCTGGGTTTATATAAGTATTTTTTATAAATTAATAAGATTAAAGTGTACTTTTGGTAAATAGGCTAGAAACCTGCTCTTATCAAGCAGCGAGCACGGATTTGTACTTCTTCCGCGGAAGATTGCCCCTTAGCTCTTTGCATGTTTGTTGTACGCCGGGTGGGACTGACCACTTGGATACACACTATTTCAAGCTAGCCAGTCACACTCGTTACCTGAACGCTGCTTGACGACTGACGCAAAAGAAGCGGCTTTCTTGGCGGCATTTCTTCATTTTGCACACACAAGATACAATCTGACCGCTCGGAAAACTCAGACGAAATTCAAATCCGTAGGGATTTTCCCTTCTCTCTTTCCACTTACAATGACAAAACATAACCGCTATAATGAGGTCAAAAACAATGGGAAACCCTAGATTCTGGAACAATCACAAGAATGGGGCCAATTGCGTGGAGTTCAGTGTTGTCTCTGATCATAGTCTCGTCTCTGATCGTATACGACGAGTGGGTTTCTACTCCCTCTTGCAAAATCGTACCTGGGTCGGATTCTGAGGAATACGATTCGGGTACGGATGATTTGAAGGTGATGATGGTTGCTAATCTGTTGCTGTCGGGTTCGGAATCTGGTCTTGTCAATCGATATTTTAGAGACTATTACATGGCAAAGTTTTTCAGGGTAAGTAATTACTGCAATACTTATGCTCAAGTTCACAGAAAGCAATAATTAGGAGAATTAATAGAAATTGTAATGAATATTAGAACCCCTCAAATGTTGAATTATTTGGTGATTTTTTCTTTTTTGAGAAAGCCAGAGTCAAATAACTAGTGAAAGCGCCTTTTTAGAAACGAAGAAAGGGAATCAGACAGTGGTTCAGCTTTGAATTTCATCTTCAAGCTACCGCCTGCTTTTGTTGTTAAATATCAACAACTTTATGAAAGTTTTACCTTAGTGCACTTAAATGAATTAATCAACAGTTGATTTTGGAAAAAGAAATGAAAGATCAACTACAAATGGAAACGTAAAAAACATGAATTCTATTGACGTTAGTGTCCATAGTGGGAAAATAGGTTTTTATGACAACTAACCATTACATAAAACTGGTAACGGAGAACACTATTTATGGGAATTAGAAGTGGGACACTATTGATACAATAGGCAGCTAAGACTGGATTTTTTATAATTAATTGTGTTACATTGTGATTCTTTATTTTTGTTCTGCCAAACTACAACATCGTTATTCGTATACTTGAAGCAGAAGTCTTTTTACAAGGTGAACCCTGATATGCTGCTAGTTTTGGGAGATGTTTCTGCAAAAGGGTCAGAGATGACGAGAAGTAAATGGTTACCTGTGCTTGATCAATTTCATCAGATGATGGGACCCTTTCTTGATGTTCCTTTTCATGTTCTTTTAGGTGATAGGGATGTAGGAGAATGCAGTGGGCTTGATGTTAAGTCTGTTAATTGGATATCTAGAAAATTTCCTGGCCTAGATTCAGCTGGTTGTGGTGCATTTCAAATCAGTAATCTCAGCTTTGTCTCTCTTAATGCTGTGGCATTGCTCTGCGGCAACAATAAACTAAGGTTTGGTGTTGAAAAAGCCATAGAGATGGAGAGCATTGATCTAAGGATGGAAGCCGAAGGGACAGCAGAAGCAACTAATGACTCTAGTAAATCCAGTGAGATGTACTGTGACTTTGCTTGGAGAGACAATGCTGTGTCATCTGGGTCTGGTCCCGTCTTATTGCTTCATTTTCCCTTGCACCAAACATTTGAAACCAAGTGTTCATATCAGATTTCAAATACACGTGAGAGCAGGTAGCTTTAGATCTCTTTTATCTATCGTCGCTGTCTTATTAAATTGATTCCTTTAGTAAATAACCAAAAATGTTTTTTAGCATTTAGTTTGCAGATATACATTTTACATAGCAAAGGATGTATATTTGCGTTGAGGGCATCCTATGAAACTATCCTAAGATTTGGTACTAAAGGCCAGGTTGATTGAACTAGGGCTTAAAACCACATTTCTGACTACTATATTAATGTTTATGTTACTTTGTACAAGGAGGTTATAGATAAGTGGAAGATTATGGCTCGTAATTTACACTAATTTGGAATTAGTTGTCATTGCCAGTTGAAATTCTGACTTTATATGATTATATCTTATTCATGTGTTTGATTTATGTTTTAAACCTCTTTTCTATCGGTTATACATTAAACTTTTGTCGAATTGTGTCTTTCAGGGGGTTCTCAGAGCCTGGGCCATATGACTTATTGCACACGCTCCCCCTTAATGTTACTGAATACATTTTCCAAGCTCTAAAGCCGAGGTAACTCCATGATCACAATCTCCAACTTGTTATCCCCATCACTCTCTTCTTATACATTAGTTAAATAGGACAATAATACATGTAATAATAGTGCCATTTGTGATAGAATCTTGAAAACAGAAAAAAATGCACCTGTACCTGTGAACAGTGTGACACTGTGTTTCCAAAGGTTCAAATTCCTTGGAGCCATCCACCTGGTTATTATATTCCCACAAATTTCTTGACTATCAAGGTTAGAAGATCCGGCATTAATCCGAAATTGCAGACCCAGTGCACAAACAAAGGGATTTCTAGGTTTTCAGGACTAAGATAAAAATAACAAGCGTGCATCATGTCCATTTTGTTCTGGCCTTAATGTCACGGTGTCTAGTGAGCTAGTTGTCAATGGGTTGATTCCCAATTTATATATATATATATATATATTAATTATTTTTTAGTATTGTAACTACTTAGCCCAGTTCTTAATAATTTCTCTGTAGTTTAACCTGCTAATGGTTTTATTGCATCTTTTCGATCTGTTTGCAGAATCGTATTCAGTGCACACACCCATGAATTTTGTGATTACATTCACTCAGATGGAACTCGGGAGGTAACTGTTTCATCCATGACTTGGAAGGCTAGGGATGATCCAGGTTTTGTGGTTGCCACTTTCCATGGGAATGGAAGGGGAGTAAGTGTCAGCTATTGTTCTCTTGCTAGAGAATCTTATGTATTAATAGCCTATACTTGTGTTCTGGTTCTTTTAGTGTTGATAATTATTGTAGCAAATGCACCTCAATTGAGATGCTCAAGATGATGATTTGGATACCACCAAGAAGTTAACTTCTGGTGCACTACATTTTTGTAAAATTTTTGTGTATCATTAATGAAATCTTTCTTTGCTTTTTTACGAAACTAGACCAAAGTATTCTTTATTCTTGACATTTATTGAAGATGATCTTTAGGAATAAACTTTCCTTGTCCCCTAGATTGAAAAGAAGCCCTACCTTAGCACCTTGAGTATAAAAAATCATAGGAATCGAGCATTGCCCATCTCCAATAACCCTTTTGGGATCACAATAACACACACTTTTTAGCTCTATTGGGATGACAACATGTGGATACAAAAATAGTTTTGCATATAGTTCAAGACTTCCAACATAAATACCCGTACCATTGTCATCAACCTGGTGTGCGGATACATTTGAAGGCTAGTTGGAGACGATTAGCTAGTCAGATATCATCACTTGGGTATAATTTTCTTGTAACCCTTAAAGATTTTGTGTTTAAAATCTATTAATTCATTAAAGCATGCATTTTTGTTAATGATCCTATGTTGTTTTTTCATGGATCCATAATTGGTTATGATTCCCAATGAAAAACCAACATGAAAATGGTATCGAGCCATTAAAAATAAGTTTTAATTCAAACTTTAATATTTACATGCGTTGGAAATTGGTTTACGTTTATATATGGGAGTGTAGTAGCTTGGTTGGTTGATAACTTGTTATATGTGTATCATATGCCTTTTATGTCATTGCGTTGATAATGAAATGGTAAAACCATATTAAAAATGTTTTATGATGGCTTTATGAAAAGGCATGTTAAATATGTTGTTTTGTTTAATTGTTAATATGGTATATGCTTATGAAAATGATACAAAATGTGTATTTGTATGGTTATATGCATATACTTATTAATGTGTTGTTAATATTGATTAACATGTATTTATGTATTTTAGTATGTTGGAACTTTTATTGGTTACATTTGGGTGTATCAAAAATGTTGTTTTTGTTTTGTTTAATAGAAAAAAAAAAAGAAAAAGAAAAAAGAAAAAGAATGTAGAAAGCAAGGGCAAGCATAACGCGCATGTGGCACAAGCGCTTGTCTACGTACTAATGGAGAGGCGTGTGTGGCACAGGATAGTAGGCTCGTGCATTGCACATTGCCCATGCCTACTGGCCTACACGCGCCCCCTGTTGCTACCCTCTTGCTTTATTGCCACAAACGTGCAACCTTGCGTGCGCCGACTGACAGCGCACTACAATTTGAGTTTTAAGGGATTTTGATCCTTAATTATTAAATTTTGATGAAAGTTTATAATTGCACGTCAACCAAAGTCGGTCTTGATGACGAGTGTTTTCGTAATTTATCTTATAACGAGTAAAATACAAAATTTTGAATTTATTCAAAATTTTCATCGTGAATAATAATTAATTGTTAACATTATTTCTAAGCCATAATTCTTATTAATAAATAATTTGTTTAGTATTTTTTATAATTAAAAATTTAATATATTAAAATTAAAGTTTTCTAATTCGGGCTTGTTCTAATTGAATAAAAAAATTATTTTAAATTAAACTAAATTGAATAATAATTATAATTAATTTTAATTAATTTAAAATTAATAGAATTCTAATTAGAGTAATTGATATGATTAATTAGTAATGAATAAAGATTTAAAATTGATATCATTTTATAAGCTTTAAAATGATATAAAATTTAAATCACATCATTGAATAATAAAATGAGAGCAAGATAAAAATTTCTTTTAATAAAATATTGTGCTCAACCTTTTCAATGTAGTTAATATATTATAGATATTTTAATAATTATTAAATAAGGGTCCTTATAGAATATCATAATCTAATTGATTTGTTTCTCTATGGAATACATTAGATTACTAATAATTGTCAAGTGAAGGGTGGGTCTAAATATGTATGTATTTATGAAAAAATACTTAACTAGGTTAAAACACTAATAACTGTTAAGTGAGGTATTTATAATTTAAAGGTTGATTGATTATGTCTTGTAATGAGTTATAATTAGACTTATTTAGCCAATAAATGTTAGGTGAGATTTTGTAAGTTTGATAAAAATATAATTACCCAGTTTGATGAAAATATAAAAATATGATTCTAGTTTTCTTATCTAAAGGAGTATAATTTCAATTAAAGCAGTGAGAGTACTTGTTAATTTAGAGTCCAAAATTAAATAGTTTAATATATACACATACATACACACAATTTATTTCTTTTTCTGCAGATTTATAAATACTGAAATTAAATAAAGTGATACACAATCAATGTCTAACCGTTTACTGAAAATTCTTAATACTCGTAAACTTATTGAACTTAATTTTAAGGTCTGCTATAAAAATTTTAAAATAATCTTGAATTCTGAAAAATTTAGTTATGTCTTTAATAGATTTACGCTAATAACCCTTTTTATAATGCTTCATCTTAGGAGAGAGAAAATTTTTAAAAATAATAGGACGATAATTTTAAATCAAATTTTAGATGCTGACCTTGACGAGTGATGACTTATAGACTCAGCACAAAGACATGTAAGATGTCTTTGATATTTATATCTTTTTAACGAAGATGATTGGAGAGAATTCCAATACGAGACAATATGAGTTGTCTACTGTCCTATTTGCTATAAGATATAAGTTCAAAAGTGTCACCGAAATCCTATTTTATGAAGATAATTAATTTAATAGGACAACTTAATGTCTTAGGCTTCTTGATAGACTTCACACAATAGGCGAATTTGATTCTTTAGTCTCTTCTGCATAACTTTGACCAATTTGTTATAAATTATAATATGAACAAACTAAAATATTCTCTTTTTGAATTGATGAAAAAAATATTTTCTTTTATAAAAGAACTACAAAATAAAATTAAAAAAGAGACTATTTTTGTCACAGCATTTTCTAGTAAGAAATTCAATACAAAGGACAAGAAGACTTTTGGGTATAAACTAAAAGAAGGTGTCTCTAAGAAAAAAGAAAAGGGTAAGGGCAAAGGCAAGTGTGTTGTCAAAAATCAAGCAAATTATAAGTGTTATAATTGTAAGAAGTTTGCCACTGAAGAAGAAATTGTCCTCTTTATTTAGAGAGATTGAGATAAAAAATGGCGTAGTGTATGTTTTTTTGTTATGTTATAAAAATTGAATTAAGTGTTATTTCAAATCCACTTTCATAAATTATTAATTCAGCCATCACTTCACATATTTGTATACTTTTATAGGACTTTCGTAGTAAATAGTTATTGGAAAATGAAGCAGTCACATTAAAGATGGTAAACGATATAATTGTTGCAGTCACATACTTAGGAACCTACAAATTAGTTTTATCTTCAATGCATACTTTAATATTGTACAAAATTATCTATTTTGATACTACTAATAGAATATTTTGTTTATTAATTAAATGTATAAATTAGATTATACTTTCACTTTTGATGAATGTAAATGTTATATTTATTTAAGAAATGAACTGATTAACACTAGCCTAAAGGTAAAATGGATTGTATGTTCTTGAAACAAATGAAACTAATATGACAAATATGGTTAATAAGAAAATATCTAAAAATGAAATTCAAGATTAATATGACATCATAGATTAGGTCATATTGAAGACAAATATATTAATAACATGAGTATTGATAGATTTATAAGTCCATTAGATTTTGAACTTTACCTAAATTATGAATCTTATCTTTAAGGTAAGATAATCAAATTATCCTTTACTAGTCAAGGAAAAAGGGTAAATGCAATACTTGAATTGATTCACATTGATGTCTATGACCTATTTAGTAAAAAGGTCAAAAATAGTTTCTCGTACTTCATAATCTTTATTAATGATTATTTATTGTATAATTATATATACTTATTAAAGTAAAAATATGAATCATTTGAAAAGTTTAAAAAAATCAAAGTTGAAGTAGAAAAAAATAGAAAAAAAAAGTATTAAAATTTTACAATCTGATCATAGTGAAGAATACTTAAATACTGAATTTTTAGATTTTCTTACATTTAATGGTATAATCTCTCAAGTTACACCTTCTTATACACTTCGATATAATAGTGTATCAGAAAAAATAAATCGTACCTTACTTAATATATTACGATCGATGATGAGTTTCATGAATTTACCTATATATCTTTGAAAATATGCCCTGAATATTGCGATGTACATCTTGAACTAGACCCCGTCTGAAATAATTTTCAAGACACTATATGAGATATGGTATAAGAAGTTATTAAACTTCAATCACATGAAGCTTGGGATTATTTAATTTATATTAAAATTATTAAACTTGATAAGTTAGACATAAAATCTAAAAAATGCCTATTTATTAGATATTTTAAAGCAAGTTTAAAATATTATTTTTACTTTAATGATGATCAAAAAATTTCAATCAGTAGATACATACAGTTTCTTGAAAATTAATTCATTAAAAAAGGTAGTATAAGTAAAAAGATTGAGCTCTCAAAAGAATTTGAAGAGCTTAATGTGGATCAACATTAAATGAATAAGCCTATTGATGCAGATAAATCTATTCGTTTTGATGCTTTGCTTTCTGTAGATCAACTTTTTCATACAACTACTAGAATATTTTTTCCTTTGTAAAAATACTTTTTCTTTTTTGATAATGATTTTGAATCATTTATAATATGAGAAAATATGTTAAGAAAAGATCTTAAAACTTATAAAAAGACTATTAGATATTGATTATAAAAAATAGCTTAAAACCATGAAATTCAAAATAAACTCTATATATACTAATCAAGTGTGGTCATTTGTTAAAACATCAGAGGAAATTATTCCTAATAGTTATAAATGAATTTATAAAAGAAAGATTAGTAAAGATAAAAAAGTAAAGATTTATAAAGTTAGAATAGTGGTAAAATATTATGCTAAAAAATAAGGTATTGATTATGAAGAAAATTTTTTGCCAATAGCTATACTAAAGTTTATTTAAATATTTCTTGCTATTATAGCTCATTATGACTATGAGATATAACAAATGGATATAAAAACATTCTTATATGTGCAACAACCAACAAGGTTTGATTTAGTTAAAGGTAATCATAAAGTGTGTAAGCTGTATAAGTTCATATATGAATTAAAGTAAGCTTTCAGAAGCTGAAACATACAACTTGATGATGCAATCAAATCATTTGATTTTATTAAAAGTATTGATGAATCATGTGTTTACAAAAAACATACTTTTCATAGAAAATGATGTAGATATATTAACTGAGGCAAAATTGTGGATATCTAATGTATTTTTCATAAAAGATTTGAAAGAGTAACTTATATTTTAAGTATCTGACTCTATCAAGATAGAGTAAAATGAATAATAGATCTTTTTCAAAATTTGTACATAGATAAAATATTAAAAAAGCTCGATATGAAAAACTTTGAAAAGAGTTTTTTACCCTGTTGTCATTGTAATCATCTCTCGAAAGAGATGAAACCAAAGACTAAAGTTGAGCAAGTGTATATGAAAGAGATTCCTTATATCTTGGCAATAAGTAATCTTATATACGCTATGTTATATACGAGACCTAATATAGTATATGCTATAAGTATTATGATTAAATGTCAAATAAATCATGTAAAGTAACATTAGACAACAATCAAAAGAAACCTTAAGTATTTAAAAAGAGTTAAGGATTCAGTTTTGACTTATAAAGAAGGTAAATTAAAAATCAAAGGTTACACTAATTCAAGAAGGTAAATTAAAAATCAAAAGTTACACTGATTCTAACTCTTAATTAGATGTACATAATAGAGAGTTTACACTTGTGTTTGTTTTTATCTGTAATAGAGATATTGTTAGTTGAAAGAGTTTTAAATAGATTATTATAACTGACTTCATTATAGAAGCTCAATATGTCGCTGTTTCAAAATTTACAAAAGAGGCTATTTGAATTCATAAATTCGAGAGTGAACTCGAAGTAGTTTTCTCTATTATTAATTTAATAACTTTGTATTGTGATAACAATAGAGCAATAGTACATGCTAAAGAACTTAGATCTCACTAAAAGTCTAAACATATTTAACGTAAGTATTATTTGATCAGAGAGTTTATTACAAATAAACAACTGATTGTGCAGAATACTTTATCAATAAAAAATATGGCGAATTCATTGATTAAGTTAGTAATATAACAGTAATTGAATCATCATCTTTAAAAAATGAATATTAGATACTATAGTGATTAGCTCTAATATAAGTAAGAGTTTTTTAGTGATATGCTTTAAAACTAATCGTATCATAAGGTTCAGGATTTTTATATTATTGTATATATATTTTTGTAATTAATTATAAAAGTATTTGTAATTTATAAAATGGCATTTATTTCATCTTGCTTCGTATTTAGTTGCTATTATTATTATTATTTTTTTATTAATATAAGATGTGTTCCTGTGATATATTATATATCGAGATTCTATCTAGAAAAAGTCATAGATATGGATATATAATATTTAATTTAAATACATTCAAATGAGTTCTCAGTTGAAGTAATGCTATGACAGATAATAATATTGCATAACTGATATATTTTATTATTATCATTGATTAGTATTTGATACTAATAATTGATGACGAGTTCCATATTATAAATATATAAATATGAGTATTACATTTAAGAACATATTGTAGTGAACGTAACCAATATGACGAATCACATAAACAATTATTCTCAGTCAATTATTCATCGTATAGCTGTATTAGTGTATCATTAATCTTTTAACCTGAGGTATTATGATTGTCTTTCACATTGAAACACATTGGTCACTTGCGTATATCACATTGAGCTAGTTATGTCTGGTGAAAGAAATTTGATAGCAATGTGTTCTTATTATATGTGAATAGGTGTGATTAATATAGAATTGCTGGCTTTAATATTTGGCTTGAAATCTTAGACAAGAATGTTACGCATGAGGATCAAAATCTCTAGTCAAAGTACATTTTTAAAATAAGTTAATGGATACACGGATCCTATATATGATTGATTTTTTGATCCTATAATTGAGTTAAAAGTTTGATGATTTCATGGCCTGCACTCGATCCGAAGTTGATAACAGAGAGACTTTACTATATATAAGTACGATTATATGAGTTTATTAGGAGTTATATTATTTGTATTTTCGAGGTCATGATATCTTGTTAGAGATTACTAATAATCATTGAGAACTTCGGTTATAATGAATTATACTAAAATAATATGAAATAATTCGTATCAACTTATGTCTAGCTCACAATAAATTAAGGAGATTACACACATTAACTGATAATTAACGATGAGTAAAATAAATACATTAAGTTAATTAATAATTTTTGTATTAACGAAAATTAAATTGTTCTGATATATTGATATGAAGATAATTTTGTTTTTTAATGTATTCTTTATAGGAATCAATGTGATTCAGATTTTGTTATCCCAAGAGCATTCACTTTATTTGCAAGTATAAATGCATGGCAATGTTACATACTATCAATTGTTTGAGCCTTCTAAATTGCTTTTGCAGTTGTGGTGATGGTACTCTTGGGATTCCTGATCAAAAAGGTGATAACTATGAATGTAGGAATATGAAGCTTCTCCTCAAACAACAGCAAAGGGTAATTGCATTTGGCTGTCATCAATTTTTTGTTCTTTCTAATATTTTCTCTACAAATCTTGGCTTTAGCTTGATATTAAATATTGGCTGATGTTCTCCGGTTTCAAAATAAACAGATAATATTCAGTATTGGACTGCTTATTTTGGGATTTCTTCAATAGAAGCAATGCTATTTGTTCTATTTTCTACTTGCAATCATTTTCCAATTGAGAATTCTATATCGACTAGAAAGTCATAACTTCAAATGTAGCTGTGATATTTCTCTTGTATAATTTTCTGGAGTAGTGCCTTTCTGGTTTTTTTGATGAAGTTATTTTTATGAAAAATAAACATTAGCTTCAGATTGATTAAAACTATTCACCCTCAAAATTTTATAGATAAGGTGGCAATTATGTATGACCAGTAAAAATGCTAACACTACAATATCTTTTGGGAAACTTGGTCTGAGAGACTATTTTCTAATCAATTGAGCTTTTGGTTTCTTTATGTGATTTCAATAATGGGGAGGTATGGGATGATGTGCAGTGATGACACTTTTGTCCTGTATAAAAAAATGGAGACAACAATGTATTTTACACAGTAATGTATTCAACTTAGTTGCTGAGTGAACCCTGTAATGCA
>JAWDEX010000004.1:0-10915 GCA_035221805.1 Trichilia hirta | reverse complement strand
TCGAGTTTAAATTCGAAGTTATTATTTAACTTACTCTAATATAGTCTAAATCTCAAAAATATTGCCACCACATTGAAGACGAGGTCAAAATTAGTTAAATAGTGATGAGAAATTAAAATTTTAACGGTTAGATTTGATATAAAAAAAAAAAAAGAAACAATATAAAAAAGAGAAGAAAAAGAGAATCTGTCCGATCTAGACCCAAGGAGGAAGAAAATGAACAGTTAACACGTTTATATATATTATACAATGAGCCTTAAATAATAAAAATGTCCTTAGTTAATTTAAAAAAATTGATAAAGCAATGTGAAAAAAATAAAATGGGCACTCAGACTTTGATTTCCCTTTTATTTCTTCTCACTTAATTATTTATGTATCTAGTTTAATTTAAAAAAAAAGAATTTATGAATTGGATGTGTCATTCAATGAAAACTCAAGTTTAAAGCTTGAGTACTCGTTTAAAATTTTAATAGAATTTTTTTTTGAACTCATTTAAAATTTATAATTTTATCTAAAAAAACACACCTAGTAGGTACTAATACCGAGTTAATTTATCAATTTTAACCCTGAATAAATTTTTTAATAAAATAACAAGAATGCTCTCAAAGAAAAAATGACCAAAATGTTCCGTAATTGATCAATCAAGATATTTTATGTTTGTTATTCAATTGAGATTAAATAAAAAATTATCTTAATTGAAAAATAAAAATTAATTTTAACTCATAAAAATATCTTTTTTATAAAATAATTTTTTTTAAATTAATTGATAAAATATTTTTTTAAAAATTAATTGATAAAAATATTTAAAAAAAGTATTAATGACATGTAAAATATTCAAAATATTTTTTTATATCATATGTCTACAATAAATCAATGAATATTTTTTTAAGCATTAAATATAACAAATTTATACAAATAATTAAAGAGTTTAAAAATAATAAAATATATTTTAAAAATAAAATTTTTAATTAAATAAAAAAACTAAACATTAAAACACAAAAAAAAGGATTAAAAAAATATATGCTAATCTATTAATATTATAATCTCTTGGCCTTATCTAGGATAATTAAAAGAACGTAAAAAATAAAAAAGGGTTTAAAGCAAAATTACAATATCATTGCAATTATTTTTGAATGTATCATGAGTAATGAATATGATTTTTTTTTTAGAGGCACAAAAAAGAGTTTAAGAGATTAACCAAAGATCAAAATAATTAAAAGAGTGATTGATTATTTTGGCTTTATAAATTTGATATTAACACATAATTTTAATAGAATTTATCTAGCACGTTCAAATAAGAGTTATTAAGTTTTATCTTATTTTTTTATAAATACTTGGATTGGGTTAAATCGAGTTATCTAACTAAAATTATGATTCAAATACTGAAAAAAGGTAGGATTAGATTGTAAATATAGGTAATATCTGTTCGATTTATTTTTGACATTTTAAATGTCCGAATTTAATGATTATTATAAAATGAATATTTGTAGCCTAATGAATATATTTTACATAGAATTTTAAATTATTTTAATTTAAAAATTATGCTCGTTTTATTATTTTTACTTTAAAAAAGAATTTAAATAATAATTATAAATAAAATAAAATTTAAATATAAAAGTAAAAATATACTTAAATTGAGAAAGTTAATCATCACCATAAATTTAATTTTTAATAAATATATATTTTTAAATACTTATCACCATACTACTTCTAAAATACGAGTCTTACTTTCAATATAAATAAAATCTTAATACACTATTTTACTCTTAAGAGTTGTAGATAATGTAATAGTTATTTATATTTATATAAAAATATTTTAAAAATAAATAAAAAAAGAAAAGAAGAAGAATACTAATAAATTCAATTCAAGTGTTCTTAAAAATATTTTAGAATACGAAGATAATAAAACATTTTGTCTTCCCATTATAATAAGGTTGAATTCAATCTAATTTCTTAAAAGAAATGCTAGAGTTACAGATTTAATTACGATGTGCTTAAAAAATAATTTAAATATAAAGACATGAAAAAAAAAAAATTATCTTCAAATTACTATTTTAAGTCTAACCTTTTAATAAAATACAAATTTTATATAATTGTTTACAATAAAAAATAAAGTTATGCGTCGTACAATTCGAAAATATGTGATTAATTTTTAATAATTTATAATTTTCACAATAATTAAGTAGATGAAAACCATTGTGATAAGAGATGTAATAAACAGAGTGTTCGAGCATCAAATACTCTTATAAGTGTATGTACCAATACCATACAATAATAATTTCATTGTTTGATATATTCGGGTAACAGTTTCTTAGATGAACTTCATTTATAAACTAAATTTCCCATAAAGACTTTCACTTTTGCCAAAATTGGTACAAAAAAAAGAAAAAAAACAATGAAACCACTTAAAAAATCCAATAAACAAATGCCTTTTGGAAACTTTAAGCTTAATTATTTAAAATAATTAATAATTTTTGAACTCAACCAGGAGTCTATGAATCATAACGTTTTATATAATTTATTGATCGACGTTGACCACACTTCTTAAAACTAAAAATAAAATGAAATTAATTAATGTCAGCCAACCTATGAAGAAAAATGAGTGTGTTGATATCATGATGCGGTGAATAGTAAAGATGTTATATTTTTCATTTTTTTAAAAATATTTTCTAATTAATTTATTTTTAAAAAAAGAGAGAAATCAATTAATTTAAAACAAAGAACAGACACATGCTTTCAAATTTTAGTTAAAAATATATATTTTAAAAAATTAAAATTGTTGAGTTTACATAATTTTTTTTTTATTAATTAGGAACATAAAAGTGTATTTTTATCAAAATTTAGGGATATATATATTTTCTAAGCAAAACAAATTGCAAAGCAATTAGATGTACGCACTCCGCACTGGAAACAATCTCATAGCACGAGAACCAGGACGATTTTAAATCAAAATTATTGTCCCCCCTCTTACCCCTTTCAACGACGAACGAATCATGACAGAATAATTAAGGTCAAAAACAATGCGGAGTCCTAGATTCTCGAACAAGCGCAAGTATGGGGCCAATTGCGTGGAGGTCAGTGTTGCCTCTGATCATATAAGACGAGTTGGTTTCCACTCCCTCTTGCAAAATCGTACCTGGGTCGGATCCTGATGAATATGATTCCGGTACGGATGATTTGAAAGTGATGATGGTTGCTAATCCGTTGCTGTTGGGTTCGGAATCTGATCTTGTCAATCGTTATTTTAGACACTATTACATGGCAAAGTTTTTTAGTGCAAGTAATTTACTGCAATGCTTGTATGAAGATCACAGAAAGCAATAATTAGGATGACTAATTGAAACTGTAATGAATATTAGAGCTTCTCAAATGTTGAATTATCGAGTGAAAATGTTTTTTTAATTATAAAGCTAGAGTCAAATAACTAGTTAGAAACTAGGAAAGGGAATCAGATAAGGGCTCAGCCTAGCATTGCGTCTTCAAGCTCCCATCTGCTTTTGCTGTCGACTTTAGTAGACTTAAATGAATTAATCAACAGTTGATTTTGGAAAAAGAAATGAAATATCAACTAAAAATGGAAAGATACAAAAAAAGATGAATTTTAATGAATTCAGTTTCCATTATATCCTTTCTTTATGAAAGGTAAAAATGAAGAACACGGATTTAGGAGAATGAGAACTGGGACACTATTAACTCTATTATGCAGCTAAGACTTGATTTATTCTATTTAATTGTTTTACACTGATATTCTTTAGTCGTATCTCTCCAAAATACAACATCTTTATTTTTGTATTTTAAACAGAAATCTTTCTATAACGTGAACCCTGATACGCTTCTAGTTTTGGGAGATGTTTCTGCAAAAGGGTCCGAGCTGATGAGAAATCAATGCTTACCCGTGCTAGATCAAATTCATCAAAATTTGGCCCTTTCTTGGCCTTCCTTTCATCTTCTTTTAGGTGATACGGATGTAGGGAAATGCAGTGAGCTTGATGCTTAGTCTGTTCATCAGATATCTATGAACTTTCATGGCCTGGATTCAGCTGGTTGTAGTGCATTTGAAATCCGTAACATCAGCTTTGTCTCTCTTAATGCTGTGGCATTGCTCTGTGGCAACAATGAACTAAGATTAAGGTTGAAAAAGCTATAGAGATGGAGAGCGTTGATCTAAGGATGGAAGCTGAAGGAACAGCAGAAGCAATTAATGACTCTGGTAAATCCAATGAGATGTCCCGTGACTTTGCTTGGAGTGAAAATGCCATGTCATCTGGGTCTGGTCCCGTTTTATTACTTCATTTTCCTTTGCACCAAACATTTGAAACCAAGTGCTCATCTGAGATTTCAAATACACGTGAGAGCAGGTAGCCATAAGATCTTATTTATCTATCATTACTGTCAGATTAAATTGATTCCTTTGGTAAATAACCAAAAGTATTTTTTACCATTGAGTTTGCAGACTTACATTTTGCGAAGTAAAGGATGTATATTTGCGTTGATGGCAACTTATGAAACTGATATGCTAAAGTTTGGTAATAAAGGCCAGGTTGATTGAACTAGGGCTTAAACCCCATTTCTGACTACTATAGTAACGTTTATGTTACTTTGTACAAGTTATAGAGAAGTGGAAGATTATGGCTGCAATTAGTTGATATTGCCAGTTGAAATTCTGACGTTATATGATTATATCTTGTTTGTATGCTTGATTTTATGTCGTTAACCTGTTTTGTATCAGTGATACATTTAACTTTTGTCGAATTATATCTTTGAGGGGGTTCTCAGAGCCCGGGCCATATGACTTATTGCACACACTACCACTTAATGCTACTGAATACAATTTCCAAGTTCTCAAGCTAAGGTAACTCTACGATTACAATCTGCAACTTGTTATCCCCGTCACTCTCTTCTTATACGTTAGTTAAATAGGATAATAATACATGTCATAGTTGTACTTGCGATAGAATCTTGAAAATAGAAAAAAAAAAAAAATGCACATATATGTGTGAACAGTATCACACTTTGTTTCCATCCTAGAAATTAAAAGTTCAAATTTCTTGGAGCCACCTACCTTGTTATTATATTCCCACAAATTTCTTGACTATCAAGTATCAAGGTTATAAGTTATGGCATTAGTCCCAAAATTCAAACCCAGTGCACAGACAAAGGGATTTCTAGGTTTTCAGGACAGAGACAAATAACAAGCATGCATCATGTCCATTTTGTTCTGGCCTTAAATTCATGGTATCTAGAGAGCCAGTTGACAATGAGTAGATTCCCAATTTCTACATCTTTCTTTTTGATTGTTTTGGCATTGTAACTACTTAGCCCGGTTCTTAATAATTTTCTGTAATTTAACCTGTTATTTATTGCACCTTTTCGATCTGTTTGCAGAATCATATTCAGTGAACGCACCCATGAATTTTGTGATTACACTTACTCAGATGGAACTCGGGAGGTAACTGTTTCATCCATGACTTGGAAGGCAAGGGATGATCCAGGTTTTGTTGTTGCCACTTTCCGTGGGAATGGAAGGGGAGTAAGTCTCAGCTATTGCTCTCTTGCCAGAGAATCTCATATAGTGACAGCCTATACTTGTGTTCTTGTTCTATTTCTGTCAATAATACTTGTAGCAAATACACCTAGATTGAGATGTTCAAGATGATGATTTTGGATACCACCGAGTTAACTACTTGCGCACTATTTTGCAAAATTTTTGTTGAATCATTGATGAAATCTTTCTTCGCTTTTTTCTTGAAACAAGACAGAAGTATTCTTTATTTATAAAATTTATTGAAGATGATTTTAGTTTACATGTTCCTTTAGGAATAAACTTACCTTGTCCTCTAGATTGAAAAGAAGCCCTACCTTAGTACCTTCAGTATAAAAAAGTCATAGGCATTGGGCATTGCTCGTCTCCAACACCCCTTTTGGGATCACAATAACACACACTTTTTAGCTTTACTGAGTTGACCACAAGTAAAAGGTTCTTAGAACGCACAATGCCATCTCGAATTCTACCCAGAGTTTATTACTACTACTAATAATGTTTTGCGATGATCTCTAGTCGTGTCGGAAGGGAGAAGTGATACCTAAAACAAAATGGGGAGTAGCCTGGTTAAACAGACATAGTGTCGGGCAATGATTGCAGAAACTTTAGTTCGAGTTTAATTGATGTATCCGAATTTCATCTGTTTTACTGATGATTTGTTGTGGTTTCAACATAAGTAAGTTTGGTTGGATTTCAATTTATTTGTGTTGCTGCTGATTTGGTGCGGTTTCATAAACATCTACTGCAGCTGCATTCAATTTATTCGTGTTTGTCATTGACCATAGAAATTCTGTGTCCTGATAATTATGGAACGCTATATGATTTTATCTATAAAATGCTACCCAACATAATATAAAATCAGATCAACTAGATGCCTTGAATTGTAGTCAAAATAATTATTGCTCGTAAATTCGGGCATAATCATTGGACAATATAAAAAAAGAATAGGATAGACTTGAGAGTTTCATTTGGAGTGCATTACGAGGGACGTAATGGTATCAATAGCATTCATAGACATCTATGGAAGATCATATGAGATAAATAACATAAATTAATCTTAATATTATCACATTATTTGTCTTTAGAGTACATGCTTCTGATTTTTCTGATTTAATTATCACCATCAAACCCATGCCAGAGTGGGACCAAAATAGACAGAAATCTTGCATCCTTTGCACTAGAAGCTCAAAAGAAAAGTACAATGGACAAGAAAATTGATGCCTAAAAGTTATTTGGCCATCAATGAAAGAGAAACACGTTCACACCTACCGGTTATTATCATTAGCTGAAAACTGAAGCTTGGTTTCTCCCCGCCACTTTGGATCCTCTTATGTCCAAAAAGTCTTAATATCATTAAGACCTTTTATTCCATGTAACCATTTAAATCATTAAGATCAATCACTTGATACTTCATGAGATGATGATAAAAAGGAAAAAAGGACTTGCATGCTCTTGCTTTACCAGGTTGGTACTAATTAGCCGATATTATTTCGGCTGTCTAGTTGGTCGAATAGCCGAGTTTGCATCTGTAGGTGCCAGTCTGGTGCATGCAAGTTTTAGCCTAAGAAGAAATTTCTCTGTGAAATATCTAAAGCAATTTGATACATATATCTAATTTAATTACTGCAATAAATTATTGTATCCAAAGCTTTCATGTTCAAATACACAATCTTCCTTTATGCATTTTAATTAATCTTTCTTGGTAGGTATCTGTAACCCATATCTTTGAAGTTTACCAATACTTGCACAATAAGATTAAGCTAGAAAATTGGCAGCTTCATGTTGCCAAGAATTACCGACTAATATCTAAAACTAAACTATAATACTAATTGGGTATTCTTCATCCCCAATAACCAAGAAATGTATTCCTTCTTCCATTACCATCAACCCATCCTCATTTGCTCTGCTAAGGTGCTCACAAGGGCTCAGCTCAAATTCAATTTCAGCTTTTTCTTTGGCATTTAGGATCACACTTTGGAATCCAATCAATTGTTTTATTGGCCTCCCATTTTCATGCCTTGCAGGCTTCACGAACAGCAATACCGGATGCTTACCTGCCATATCTCCATGATTTTCAACTCCAACAGTGATTGAGAACTTCCTATTCCCACAAAGTTCTGTACCCAACTCTGAAACTGACTTGTATTGAACTACATCTTGATTCTCAACCATCTGCTTAGTTGATGACAGGTTTAAAAAAAGCTTGTCTTGGGGGACAGATTTGAACTTATAGGAATACTTTGAGTAGCTGAGACCAAAACCGAATTCAAAAACTTTCTTCCCTTCGTAGAAACGATATGTGCGTCCCAAATAGCCTGAAGATGGTTGCGGTCGCATTCTCATATCAGTCATTGGTATCGTGACGTAATCACTCGGATACCAAGTCATTGGTAATCTTCCTCCTGCAAAGTAGAAGTATTGCACCACTTTAGGCTAAACAACTTCAAATCTTATTTATCAGAGCATATACATCAAACATAAATTGTTTTTGAATGACATTGTCAGTAAATTTACCTGGATTGTGATCGCCAAAAATGACTTCTGATAGTGCAAGGCCACCAGCCTCACCAGGATAACCAGCCCACAGAATGCTTCCAATATTGCTGTCATCTGTGGCAAAAGATACATCGACTGGACCTCCACAAAGAAGCACCAGAACAACTGGCTTCTTTGCAGCCTTTGCAACACTAGTGATGAGTTCTTGTTGCCTTCCTGGGAGCACCAAGTCCACGCGGTCAAGCTCCTCCTTCTCTTGAGTTTGGTCCAATCCCATAATCAGCACCACATGATCCGCCCCTTTCGCTATGCCCATTGCCTTGTCGATTGAAGCTGAAGAGCATGCCACTGTATCACAACCAGGGTGATACACCGTGTTCTTGACATAGCCTTGCAATGCTTGCAATGGGGTAATGGATATGCATGGAGTACCTGCATAGTTTCCTAGAAGTGTTTGTGCAGAATTGGCATTGGGGCCTATAACAGCAAGGGACATGGATTTTGATTTTGGTAATGGGAGGTGTTTGTCAGAGTTCTTCAGAAGGACAATTCCATCTTGAGCTGCTTGTAGGGCTAGAACCTGGTGCGCTGGAGAACAGACATTGTCCGCACCAATTTTTCCAAACGGCTGTTCTACTGGATTACCGTTGAACAGTCCTAATCTCATCCTAACAGAGAAGAGGTTGTGAAGGGCTCTATCTATTTTTGATTCAGGAAGTTTTTTCTGCATTACTGCTGATTTGGTGTGTTTCTGCAAGTAGGATCCACAATTGACATCCATACCTGTAAGAGTTGTTAAATCAAGACAATGTTAGAAAGCTTGTTAACCCTGCTACGGCGGATAAATTATAAGGAAGTCTTACAAATTTTATAAGCATTGTGTATCAGTTTAAGAAATCTTACAAAAGTTCGATTAAAGTCTTGACAATTTTAAGGAATCAAAATCAAAATCTTTTTGGCATCTTTCTTTTTTCTTAAAAATTACAAAAAATATTTTTAAAATTTTATATTATTATTATTATTATTATTGTTGTTGTTATTATTATTTATTTCTCTCTTATTATTAAAACATATATTTAATTATCATTGTAATTAAAATTTTTAATTAAAATTAAATAATTAGAAAAAATTTAACATGCCAATATTTAATTATCATTGTAATTAAAAATTTTAATTAAAATTAAATAATTAGAAAAAATTTAACATGCCAATAAAATATGCACATCTAAGAAAGAGACAGCCGACATAAAACTCACAAGTCTGTGCTACACACAGATGTACATTGCACGTGACAATTGATCTAATCAAGACAGCGGATAAGGTCCCACTTACCAGCTTTAAGCACATCAGCAACGGCATCTTCCGGTGATTTAACATATCTGTGAGCCTCGTAGATGATCGATACCGCATCACAGTCAGATGTGATGTACCTGATTACGTAAGTTTAATAATTAAGCATTAGGATAAAGTTGTTATTAAAAGAATTTTAAAATACACCCTCAAGAAAATGAAAATTACAATTTGCAATATTTAATATTACAATTACCCATGGAAACCCCACTGTTTTCTGGCGGTGTTGGTCAAGAGATTGTAATCTGCGCAGCTTGGAACTCCATTAACTCTGTTGTAAGCACACATTATGCCACTGGCTCTTCCTTGCTTTACGCAGCTCTCGAATGGAGGCTGGTATGTATCTGCTAAATCTTGCAATGTGACCTAAAATTAAACAACAACAAAAATAAATAAAATTCAGGGAAGATAAGTAAAAAAAAAAAAAATGAAAAAGTATGTACCGGGAAAAAATTAAGCAAAAATCGCTCCTAAAGCAGATTAAAGTTTTTTGCTTTCTTGATCATGCATTTCTCACATTAAACCCAGTAAAACATTGTGCCAATGAGGAATTTTTGAACAATGCTGAAGAAGGCATAAGATTTAGAAGACAGATACAAGGGCCGTTGATTTTGACTTACCTGGGCATCGAATTTATACCGTGTTGTTCCTTTCCAATTATCCAAATCATAAGCTGTAAAATGCTTACAACAAGCTGAAGCTTGAAGATTCCCTTTAAGCTTTCCTCCTTCAAAAGTGTCTCCTTGAACACCTCTCACATAGGAAACTGCATATTTCTTAGTAACCAATGGATCTTCACCAGGTGTTTCCTGCCCTCTTCCCCATCTGGGATCCCTAAATATGTTGATATTTGGTGCCCAAAATGTCATTCCAATTGCTTGTCCAGCATTGTAAACAGCTCTAGCTTCAGTCCCAATAGCCTACCAAATCCAATAATCAATATGATAATACGTTAATTAGATTAAGTACTATCTTTTGTAACGATTAATTATTTGACAAAGGTTATATGTATTAATGACTTACTTGACCAATGCGATACCATAAATAACTATCAAATGAAGCAGCAGAAAGAATGACTTGAGGAAAGCTAGTAGTAGATTTAATGGAACCATTGAAGAAGATGCCTTTACCGACATTGGCCACACCATGTAATGCCTCGGACCACCACTCATACTGTGGAATGCCTAGTCGAGGAATTGCAGGAGCTGAGTTAACGAGTTGTGAGATTTTCTCATCGAGAGTGAGTCTAGAGACTAAGTCCCGGACTCTCTCGCTGATGGGCAGTGAAGTTTTGCAAAAAGGATAAGATTTGGTTAATGGGTTTGATGACTCACACGAGAATGGAGGCTGAGCTGAGTCAACTCGGTTGAGAAGTGAAACAAGATGGAAAAGAGTGAAGACTAGTAAGGAGAGATTATGGATTGCCATTATTCTTCGTATTCTGCGTACTATGTTGTGTAAGAAAATAAAATATATATATATATATATATATACAAGTGATAATAAAGTGAAGAAAAGTTAGAGGCA
>JAWDEX010000003.1:7863061-7879753 GCA_035221805.1 Trichilia hirta | reverse complement strand
TTCTATGTCTTTTAGTAAGAGCCAGCTGCCGACATTTCTAGTGTTGTTGTTAGTGGTTCACAGCCACGGATCGGGAATGCCCCATCATCGACAGGAATATCCATGCAGAAAACAAAATCGTATTATTCCTTCAATCTCTTTGTTTTTTTTAATAATAATTTCCTAATTAATATTTTTCTATATTTAATAATTACATCAATCATCTTACCTCAAACCAATCTTCAAATAAGACATAAATTAATTGATTGATATAAGAATCTTGTTTATAAAGGTCAACATTCATCATCATAATTCAAATTGCGATGATGTTTATCCAATATTAATCAAATGAATAAACCACACCTCAACGTAATAATCAACCCATTCCTAGAATATTATATAATAAACGATACGTCTTTCAAAGCAAAAGGGTGCCAAAAAATATGAACCAATGTGGTTCAATTAGTGTTGGATGTGATCAATAATTGTAAAAAAATAAAAAATAAAAAATAAATTGGCATGCGAATTTTCCATCCATCCGTTACTTTAAGCCCTTAACCCCATTATCCTATTCGTCGCATTCTCGCTTGGACCTTTTGGGTGGTCGTCATGAAGATGATGTATATCTTCCTTTTAAATGAAGAATGCACCTTATCTTCTCAATTATGATTGTATCTTTTTCGTTGGTGTCCACCTAGAGAATAAAAGGATAAAAAAAAAAAAAAAAGGATATTTATCAATATAAAAAAAATCATACTAATAGATTTAATAAAAAATAATATTAAAAATGCAAATAAATTTTCTTTTACAAACTCTTATATATAAATTAATTTAACATGATAATATTAATTATCATATAATTTATATTTTTTATTATTAATTAATAATATTATGTCACGTTAATATTTTTTTAAGTTGGGTAGTGATACAAATCATTTATTATTGACAAAATATTAAAATTTACTTTTTTATTATTACTTAAATTCGATAGATGATAAAATTAAACTTCAAATTTCACCACTCAAACTATTATAACAATATTTATATAAGAATTTGTGTAAAATTAATTTTTTATTTTTAACACTATTCAGAATATATATTTTAATTTTCTTTTATTACTTTAATGTATGAATTGAAATAAAATTAAAAATAATTTAATATGTTTAATTTTTAAAAGAATTGCCTACTGTAATTAAAATAAATAAATAAAACATTGAGATTAATGAATTCTCTTAATGAGATGGAGTCTACATGAATATTTAGGAAGTATATATTCTTTACCCATAGAACTCTTAAAGTCAAAATAAATTGACAGTGGTTTTCTTCCCTATTGAAATTTGATTCGAAAATCAAACAAAAACGGCGACATTAGTCTATTAAATAACATTTGTTTTTTTAAACCAAAAAAACAACCCAATTTTAAACTCCGGAGCGTAGTCTATTTCAGAAAACGATCCTATTCGAAACAAGTGTTAAAAAGAGTATTGAATTGTATGTTGCCTTCATTCCAAAGGAGTCATCATTTCCCAGGTGGAGAGTGGAGAGGAGACTACTAATGACTTTTTCCTTTTGTACGTGAAGTATACAGCAACAATAAAGAACGAAAGATATTAAAAAGTATTTTATTCCAATTTAAATTGAAGAGAAAAAAAAAGCTTGCAGGGGAGACAGACTAGTTAGCAACGGCAACTTAACTAATTGAATTGAACTGAATCGTATATCTTTCTGTATTGAATTCAATCATCTATAAAGCAAAATTCCAAAGCACGAAAATGAAAAACATGCATGCACACTTTTATTATAATATCTCTTTGACTTCTTTTATTTCTTTCAAACAAATGTTGTTCCCCACTTGATAAATAGAGGAAAACAAAAAAAAATACTCCATTTTCACTTGGTAATAGTTTGCATATGACTTCCTTTCTTTCTTTCTCAACAACATAAATATGAAATAACTTCTCCCTTTTATTTTTGTGTATATTTCTCGTGAATCTGAAATTATTTCATATAATGAAAGATCGTTTTATTATAAACATCATAACAATAATTCGGTTGTCATATCAAAATTAATTTAAACGAATTTCAATTATAATTAATACTGTCCGGATGACAAGTTGACAACATCTATTATCAAATAAAAATATATATATATTCTTACAAATATTTATAAAAATTCAAATTTCCAGTCACTCCATTAAAGGATAATTAAACTTTCACAAACCATATCATTAAAGGATTATTCTCGTTAAAGAAATGGAGAAATTTCAACAAACTCTTTGGTGAAATTTAAAACATGATTTATTTAATTTTTTTTAATATAAAAAATGGACATAAAACTTGATTAGGTCAAAAATTTGGCAGTTCTCCTTTTTTAATTACGGAATCAAACCCAAAGCATCCGAAGATTTTGGTCATTTGCTTCCCTCTACTCTAGAAAACACCTTATTAATTATTTTAGTGCACGTCATAGTGTATATAATACATCTAAGTGGGTGCTCATTATTAATTATGTATCGCCTTACATATATTAAAAAGTATATATTACTGTGACCAAAAAGCGACCAGCATAAGTAGTACAAGAATTTTTTTTTTTTTTTATTTTTTTTATTTTTTATATATCTATATATATCGTCTATTTTTGTCAATTTCACTATCTTTGATTATTTGTATAGCATTAATTTTCTTTAAGGTAGATATTAAAATAAATTATATTTTCTTATAATTTTCAATATATGTATATATCTGGCGTAGCTTCTCAGGGACTGTACCCGGGCTGCCCTAAAAAAATTTATTAAAACCCTTATATTTAATATTATTTTTTCTATATATTATAATTTGATATTTTATTTAATTCATACATTTACAAATCATCAATAAATATTTTTGTTGGAGTATGTTATAAATTTTTTTTATCCCTATTAACATAAAAAAATAATATTATAATCAAATTAAATTATGCAGATAGTTAGATAGATAGACACAATGGCGTCACTTTTCAACGGCTATACAATAAGTTTTTAAATTTAATATTGTATGTTAAAATTTTATTTCTCTCAGTGCATAATATTTTGGAATCCATTATTCTGAATATTTTAATGTTGTACCATATTTGTGTTGCTGCGATAATGGAATGACAATTTTCCATTTTTTCCAAAAAAAAAAAAAAATAGAATTTGTTGATTCCAGCTGTATAGAATTTCGGTTACTTCTGAACTTCAACAATATTGCAGGTGAGATTTTCGACTAAACCACTATAGAATAAAAATTCTTGGGTAATCAGCCAATTCAGTTTTTAAGAAAGTCCTCGGTGCAATATTTATTAAAGGACAAAAGGAAAATTTGCTGTCAATCGGTAATTGGTTTTTGATGCTATAATTAATTGATTGATTGATTCACTTTGTTTTTAACGTACGATATTAATCCTCTTCTCGTGATTCCTATAATAATAGCTCAGATTAATCTTTACATTATCAAGCTTGTCTTTTGATTTTAGGCCAAACAATGTTTACAACATAGAAATCTTCAGAAATCAGGATTTTAACATATTATTATAAATATACGCTGCAAGTATAGAGTTAGGCTGGATTTCATGTTATAACTTTTAAATTATAATTATTATAAAATAAAACAAAATTTGTAGGTGTTAATTATTCATATAAAAAAATATATATTTTATAAAAAATTAATATTAATTTTATTTTAAAAGTATATATATATAATTCTAAACAAAATCGTAATTATTTATATGTAATTTATAAAATGATTTTGATTACATTGTTTGGTAGGCGCAGCTTGCATGCATTATATAGGAGTTAACTCCATCGAGCACACATTTATTGGAATAAAGATTAATTAATTTAATTAAGGGTATTAATTAATTAAACCTGATAAGCATGTGTTTGGTTTCTGATATTTTTCACCAAAAATGAATAAATTAATCTATCAACTTTATATTTTTTTTTATTGTAATTTAGGTTTAGAAAGGAATTTAGATTATATTCATCATTAATGATTAAATTAAATAAAAGAAAGTACTGAACTTTGAATATAAAATGGATGGATGATTAATATTCAAAATGGTGAACATTTTTCCCCGTACAAGAGGCAAAAAGTTATATTCAGCCAAACCAAGAAAAAAGTTTTATTACAAAAAATAATGTAATTTAAACAGACGATAAATATTTTGATCGTGCCCACCTGCCCACCCACTATCGTATGCTCTTTCGTTTCATGTGCGCAACAAACCAATAAATTAACTAAAAATGACACAATAATATATTAGGAAAATGAATATATTTAGTGCTTTCAATTTATAAATTTTTTTATAATACCATTAATTATTTAAGTTATCATATTATGTTAATTTATTTAAATTTAATAAATTTATTTTATATATTTTATATTTAATTATACTTGACACATTTTAAAATGTATTTATTTGTATTTTAAATAAAATTATTTAGCATTTCTGAGTAAATAATAATGTGAATATTTAAAAAAATAATCAAACTAATGATATAATTACAACTCATTTAAAAATTTGATTTAAAATAATTTTATTTTATATTTATAAATAATAATTATTTTATTTTTAAAAATTAAATAAAAATAATTTTGATATTTTTATTAAATTATTAAATGACTTTAATAGTTTATGCCATAAAAAATGAATTTATAATTTTGCATTCACAAATATTTTTCAAAATAAATTTATCAAACACTAATTTTAAGGTAAATCTTACCCTTAAACATTGCATAATACGTGTCTATATTAAAAAAATACACATTTTGTATAAAGGACATCGCATAATTAAATATTTTAAAAATTATACGAAGATGTTTATGAAATTTGATCTAATACTTATTAACGATATTGTCCGTTTAAACCTATTTCTTAAAATTTTATGGTTTTGTTCTTGAAAATAAGTTAATATGAAGATTACTTAATAAGTCACCTATTTTAATACTACTCTTATTAAAGCACACTTAACTACAGAGTTTTTAAGAATAAACCACCACTTATTTTAAAAAATCTTATTGATATATTAGTTCTAATTTCACTTATATATATCAGGAACTTTTTCTCTCGTATTAATGTGAGACTTGTTCTTGCCTCCATAGCTATCTTGAAGAATATTAAAAGTTACTCTTTACTCAGGTACTCTAGTCATAATGCCACTCCTCTAACACAAGAATATTACATACCCATTAATTTTTGTCTAACTCCTCCTTGAGCTCACGATTATACTAAAAAAACATTAGCTCTGATACTATATCGTAAAACTTGATTCAATATTTATTAACTATATTGTCTATTTTAACTTAATTTTTGAGACTTCATAGTTTTGTTCTTAATAATGAGTTAATATATAATTTTTTTAATAAATCACCCATAGTGATGCTACTCTTACCCAAACATGATTAACTGCAGAGTTCTTGAGAATAAATCATCACCCATCTCAAAAGGTCTTAATGACATATTAGTTTTAGTTTCACTTATATAGACCAAAAATTTTCTCATTCTATTTCGAGGTAGAATTTTCTCCTATTCCTATAGTCATCCCAAAACCTATTAGGAGTCGTTTTTTGCTCAAATATTCTCGCTTCAACGCCACTCCTCCTCCTCTAAGACCTAGACGTTATACTATCACTATAAAAATTTATTTCTCAAACATTAAAATTAGTAATAACAAAGATGTATAAATAAAAATATTTAAATTATGAGCTTAAATTAGTTTAAATTATTAAATATGTTATATTGAGACAAAAAATTAGAAGTAACAAATTGTGATTAAAATTAATAATTAAAATTAAAAGTAGGTAAAAATAAATACTAAAAGTTGTACCTTCATATTAATATTTGATTAAAATAAATGTATATAAAAATAAGTACTAAAAAAATTAGATGTGATATATATATATATATAATAAATAATAAATTTATTTTTAAAAGTATTTATAAATATAAAATTATAAATTAAATTTTTTATAATATAAAGTAATATAATCACTCAATAATTTAAATAAAAATATTTAAATTATTTTATTTAAATTTTAAAAATAAAAATAAAGTAAAATATTTATAAATTTAAATTAAAATAAAAAATAAATTTGCAAATATTTATTAATATAAAATAAAATAGTTTAAATTTAATTTTTAAAATTAAATTATAAATTTTTTAGTATAAAGTATTATAAATTAAAGTATTAAAATTATGAATTAAATTTAAAATATTTTTATTTTTTTAAAAATAATTTAATAATTTACGTTTAAGTATTTATATGATAAAAATTAATAATTTATATAATAAAAATTAATATTATTTATCTTATTAGAAGAGGATTTATTTTTTAAAATTATAAAACATTTATTATAAATTTTTCAATAATGAATAGGTAATATTTTTAAAAATTATAAAAAATGTTATCCTAAATATTTTAATAGAGATAAAGTAATCTTTTTAAAAATTATAATAATTATTTATTATCCTCCCAGACTTAATTGTCAAAGCAGGCAAAGAAATTTTCTTAATTAAAAAAATAAAAAATAGAAGAACCGAGACTAGAACGGTGATATGGGCCAACCCGATTCCGTCCATGACAACGACCACTCGACATTAACCATTTAATCTTAAAGCACGAGTTCTGAAAGTGACCCGACATAAAAAATGGACAACTTGTACAAACCAAAACACAATCCGTGGGCTCGTGTGGGTCCCAGTTTTAAGATCTAGAGTAGGAACGGTCAATGATATAGATAACCAGTCGCCAACCAAACCAATGCAAGCATCCAAACTAACCATGGTTAAACTAACGGTCGATTCTTGGGACTTTGACGCTGTTGTTTACAGAAAAACCGAGTAGATGTTAAGGGTAATGTCCCGTCATTGCCAAAGACACGTGGAAGAACCACAGACTGCCAGTATTCTTAACTGATAGTCCGAGCGTAACAAGTGGATTCACCAAATCCTGGCTGGCGGAAACAAATTAAATTTCGGAGGGTCTGGTTTAGGTTCCATGTTTAATTTTTATTTATTTATTCGTTATTTAATTATATTTTAATTCAAATACTCTTTTTGTAGATTTAGTATTAATCCAACTAACGGCAGTGATGTCTACTTATGATCACGTTGTACTGATTTAATTATGCCTAAATTTTTCAAGAATAAAAAATTTAGTACATTATACAAATTTTATCGTTATGATTTACATAAATTCTCTTGACAGAAATTTTCGATAACTATTTAAAATCATAAAAAAACGAATTAGAAGTGAAATCAGATTATCGACGAATAAATTTCGACGCTCAAGTTAACAAATTTATCTAGGGTCAAGTTAAAGGAGAAATGCATTATAAGTTTTTGAGTGTTTACTGATTCGGAAGGTTAGGTTCGAAAAATATTTATGAGAAAATGTCGATTGTTGCCAGCAGAGTTGGCTCTTTCTCTCAACTGTTGAAAAATAGCCCCAAAAAAATAGAAAAAATCCGTTTTCATGTAACAATTTGACTATTTATAAGACCTCTGCACGTGTGAGCATCAGAGAATGAGAGCTTGATTAGACAGAATTAGGTATGATGATTTGATAGGTCTTTTCACTATTCTTTTACGTTAGGTTTAGGGCAGTAATAAGTGCCTACAACTTATAAGGCATAGCGCCCCTTAACGTGATGGGACGCTTGAGCTGTTTCTTGAGAAATGTACTTGTCTGTCCTATTCGAGAGTCTCATTTTTAAAATAAAAAATCGGACCGCTTCGATAATCAAAGTGAAGGTCGAGATGTCGAGGTGACAGAAGCTGGGTCAGATTGCTTGCTAAACAACAGTTAGGGTCTAAAAATTACTGGTCGGTAAAAGTCATCAATATAAGCCCCTTAAGTTTCTGCGATCGCGAAGTGAGAGTAGAAATTTGAATGACTTTGCTTTTGCTAAGGTGATTTAGAATTTTGACCTGGAAGTTATCGTGCTTTTAGCAATTAACGGTCCTTATCAAATATAGCTATTTTAGTTTTGATTTGCTATTTTTCGAAAAGGCTTACCTTAAATATAGCATTTTCTTGTAAGGCGTAGCGCAGCCACGTATAGGTATACTAACGGTTATTTTTGAACGGAAGCAGCGCTCAAGAGCACCCTTTTGACATTACAAGACGTGGCACATTTTTGACCGTCTACAATTCGACCCTTCGAGTACTTCGTGACGCTTAAGTATTACGCAACTACCTATAAATATTCTCTGTTTGTCTTTCTTTTCCTATTTCGCACTTTTGACAACTCTAAGCTTTTATCTATGAGTTTCCTGAATCTTATGTCTCTGCGGCTTTTGTCTTTGTTTAGTCAGCGAATCATCGTCTTCACTTTGTCATCTGCTTATTCGGTAAGATGTCGATTACTTTGCATATTTTATTACCTATTTCTTATGGTGATGCTGTGGCAGGTTTATGACTCGAGGGGGGGAGGAATGGTGAACAAATCGCTGAAGATCAAAGTTCATGGTCGAGGTTCTCGATAGTCGACATATAGTTGAGGTGGTGGGGGTAGGCAAAGCGTGAAAATGCTCGCAAGCCCCTCATCTTTCTTTGGCCTCTGGAGATGTCGATTCTACGCGAAATTTTCATCCTCACGTCCTATTTTTTACGTGTAGGAGATGAGTAGCAGCAATGAGAGTTATCAAGTTGGGGCATTGGCTCTATCTCCTCGAAAAATTGTCGAAGGAGATTTGAAATCCGGTTTACTCCTAAATTCGAGCGACGAGAAGTCTATAATTGATTCGATCCCAGTACACAGAGCAAAAATTGAGTTCAAGGCTGATAAATTTTTCTCTATCATCACCGTACATGACCTTGACGTATATCGAAAGGTATTCCAAGTAAACAATCTGGTAATCATGAGGGTTTCTAAAAGAGGAGAAATACCAAGCCGCCCTCCTCCCAACAAAATTGCCCTCAATAAGGAGCTATTTTTGTTAGAGGTGAGGCTACCACTCCAGTCATTCTTTTCCAGCGTTCTCACGTATTTTTAGATTTCTCTATACTAGCTTGTTCTAAATAATTGAAGGATTTTAATCGGCCTATATGTGCTATGGCAGAAATATTTTGGCGAGCCCCTAAATATTCTCGATGTGGCCTATATATACACTTTAAAGAAAAATTCAGTGTTTAGTCCTGGCTGATATTACCTGTTAACTAGGTCGGGAACTCTGAACCTAATGAAGGGCAATCTTTCTAGTACCAAGTACTAAAAAGGTAAGTGATTCTTCATTGGGGATGAATAGGACCTCACTGCGAGAGGAGAGATCCCAAATAAGTTTAGGTTGATAATGGTGTAGTTAGGTCGCCTTGTCCTGAGTTAAGAGTCAAAAGGTAGAATGATTTCCCTGGAGAATATTACTGCTGACTAGAAGGAGATCTTATCGGAGGCAAATTTATTGGAATCAAGTCTGATATTCTCTTACGTCTCGTGCGTCGCCCTAAATTGAGCAAAAATAAAAGGTAAGACACCAAAGGTGCATGATTGCGCCATAAAAAGGTACTAATCACTTTTGTTTTCTTTCTGCAGAGATGTCAAAAAAAGATCAATGCTCTTCGATTTTGAAATGCCTCATAGTAGCAAAGAGAGCAACTAGAGGAATAAAGAGAGGTCAGTTACCACCTTCACCCTTGCAGCGTTGGCGGAAAGCTTCTAGGGCTTCCATAAAGGACAAAAGCAAAGTCCCAGCTTTGCCTTAAGAGACATCTGATAGTAGTGACAGCCTTCTTTGGCTGACAAGAAAGAGACCCAAATCTAAGAAGGAATAAGATAAGTTACTGAGTAACGCTATTTTAGCTGCTTGCATCACTCGATCTAGTTTCATTAATGCGTTAAGTTCAAGCCAACGAGCCCCAGCTCTATCTCCCAATGCTCTAATGCCGGCGATTCCTCGTTGTCTTGCCCTATCCCATGTTCAAATGTCAGAGCTAAAGCTCTCCGACATTGATAAAGACAAGAAGCCAATAGTGGCGTAGCTCTTACCCCTTATTAATGCAACAAATCTGCTAACTTTCTTCGTAGCAGGGAGAATGCCACTCGAGGACTCCGAGAGAAAGATGAAAAACTAGAGGCTGACATGTCCTCTCGGAGTCAGGAGTTGCTGAAGGTAGAGGCCCTAATAAAGAAACTACAAGTTGACCTTCACGCTGTTGATGATCGAGCCTGTGATCAATATGAAAAAGGTGTATTATTCGGCTCAGGAACATAAGCACACTGGTTGAGGAATGCCTGTTCGAGTTGGACTTTAACTGGCTTTACATAAAATTAGGTGTGAAGAGGTCACTCGACGAACCAACTCCTGAGGTAGAGGTCGAGCTACCTTCAGAGACTCTTGCGGCTGTAAGGAACAAACTACAAGTACAAGGGCCTGCTAAAATATCTCCATTAGTCCCCGGTGATCTCCCAATTGGCCAGGAGCCGCAAACTTCTCTTACAGCTATTCAGCCCTCAGACATCGACAATAATATGACAGGTGAATCATCTGGCATCGGCCAAAATCCTAGCACCTCGAGATAAGAACACCTGCAGCCTTAGTTGTGAATATTTTTCTTTTCTTAGGCGTGTACTTTATCATTTTCTTCCATATACTAGTAAAATATTGTACATTATTTTCAAATATGCATTTATATCGCTTAACATTAATAGAAAACCCTTATTAATATCTGTGATAGTTTGTCTTATAAATAGTGTGAGTGTTTAACTATTGATAAACGAATAAAATATGCCAAATATTTAAACTTTTTCGTACACTGATCATCCATCTGGTTTAAATAATATTGATAAAAGTAGTAAGTAGACGAAGTAAAACTTTGCCGAATTCGAATCGAGTAATATTTAATAACAAGTAGTAGAATTATCGATCCGAGCCAAATAATGATGAATAAGTAGATATAATTACCAATCCCGAGTCAAATAATGTTAAATTATAGGTAGATAAAATTATCGATTTGAGTCGAATAATATTGAATAACAAGTAGATAAAATTACCGATCTGAGTTGAATAATGTCGAATTACAAGTAGATAAAATTATCGATTCGAATCGAATAATACCGAATTACAAGTAGATAAAATTACCGATTCGACTCGAATAATGTCTAATTACAAGTAGATAAAATTATTGATTCGAGTCAAATAATTTCGAATTACAAGTAGATAAAATTACTGACCCGAGTCAAATAATGTCGAATAATAAGTGAATAAAATCACCGATCTAAGTCAAATAATATCGAATTACAAGTAGATAAAATCACCGATTCGAGTCGCATAATGTTAAATAATAAGTGAATAAAATCATCCAATTCGAGTCGAATAATGTCGAATAATAAGTAGATAAAATCACCAATCTGAGTTGAATAAGCGACTATAAAGGTGTCATGTAACAAAGGTGATGGGAATAGCAACTTTACTACTATAGTTTGTAAATCTTGGGTCGTCTTATATCTATAATTCGATATAGTCCTTCCCAATTTAGCGCTAGTATACTATTCTCTACAAGCTGAGCATCGGTTTAGCTTTTTTAAGAACTAAATATCCTACACAAAATATTTTGGGCCGAACTTTGCCATTATAGTGATGAGCTACCTTTCTTTGGTATTTACCTGTTCTTATCACGGCTAACTTTCGTCGTTCTTTCAATAGATTCAGTTCAAGTTGCCTCAAATATTTATTGTATAGTTCGTCAAAATGTCAGATCCAAAAGCTTAGAGTTCCTATCTCAACTAGCGTGACAGCTTCAGCGCTGTAGGTGAGATTAAAAGGGGTCTCACCCGTAGCTGTCTTTGGAGTTGTCCTCAGAGCCCATAGAACTTGGGGCAACTCACCCACTCAGGCCTCTTTATGGTCTTTAAATTTTTTCTTTAGCAGCTATTTAATTTATTTGTTGGCAGCCTCGACTTGTCCGTTGGACTTGGAATGTGCAGGAGAGGCGAAGCATAAGTTAATGTGTAGCTCGCTGTAGAAACTTCAGAAGTTGTTGTCAAACTGCTTCTCATTATTCGTTATTATTATTTTGAGAATACCAAAATGGCAGATCAAATAATTTCTTATGAATGCCATGGTTTTTTTTTTAGTTATTGCGACTACAGGCTCAGATTCTATCAACTTCGTGAAGTAATCTATAACAACTATAGTGAATTTCATCTGGGCTCGTCCTATGGGTAATAGACCAATCAAATCTAGTCCCTATTGCGCAAACGACCATAAGCTTGTTAAAATAGTAAGTTTCTCTAATGATCAGCAAATTATAGCACTGTGCATATGATAATCTTGGAAGCTTCTCATTATTTTGACTGCGTCTCTGAGTAGTGTGGGCCAATAATGTCTTTATCTTAAAATTTTATGAGTCAGGGCTCGCCCACCCCCGTGATCGCTACAAAAACTCTCATGGACTTTTCTCAGTACTAAATTCGTATCATCCTTTCTTAGGTATCTCAAATACGACGAACCATAACTACGTTGGTAAAACACGTCATTTATTATACTATATCAGGCAACCTGATTTTTGATCTTTTGAGTTTGCTTTTCATCCCCTGGCAGCTTTTCTTCTCATAGATATAGCTTTAAGGGAGTTATTAATGAAGAATCTTTTAACACAGTGAGCAACTGTCTTGAGTAGACATTCTGATCTATGCTCTTTTTAGTCAATACGGCTATTAGTATAAGCCATGAGCCTTCTTATAGAATGTAGACGCCAACTTAGATATGGTGTTGGATCGGCTATTCTCTGATATAGAGATTTGCTCTGCCTTAAATTGTTTAAGTTTTTTCATTTATTCACTAGTCAATGTAAGGGAACGTTACATATCTACTTCCATTGATTGGAACTGATCATTTACTTGTTGTATCACAAATTGTGAGTCCTCCTGTACTTTTACATTGTCGGCACCTAGTAGAAGGGTCATTTGTAAGCCAGCTAATAAAACCTCATACTCTGCCTCATTATTCGTAGTAGAAAACTCGAATCAGAGCGCTCTTATAATTTCATCACCCTCAAAACTTTTAAGGACAACCCCAACTCTAGAGCCTTAAGTATTAGAGGCCCCGTTAATGAAGATTTTCCAAGGACAGGTCAAGTCGGGTACTTGTACCTTTTTATTGCCCATGTCATAAGATCTTACGATTAGTAAAGTCTCTGAAATGGTATGTTCGATGATAAAATTAGCCAGAACCTGCCTTTTGATGGCCTTTCGTGGTTTAAACTCTACGTCGAATTAACTTAGTTCAATACACCACTTCACCAACCTTCCCAAAAGTTCAAATCGGTGTAAGATTTACCTTAAAAGCTGGTTAGTAAGGATGATGATCTGGTGGGCCTAAAAATATGAGCATAAATTTCTTACCTCGGTTATTAAGGCCAGCGCCAGTTTTTCTGGGTTCGAATACCTGATCTGTCTATTAGAAAATAATTTACTCATATAATAAATTAGTTTTTGTACCTTGTTCTCATTTTTTTGTCAGGGTGACGCTGATGACATGGTCACTGACGACTAGTTATAGGTACAGAATGTCTCTAAGCTTCAGGCTCGTTAACGCAAAAATTGTGATAAGATATTGTTTTAATTCTTAGAAGCTGGTCTCATACTCTGGCATCCATTCTGCTATTTTTTCTTTCTTGATGAATTGAAAAAATCCAAGGCATTTGTCCGTTACTTTGGAGATGAATTGGTGAAGTGCTATTATCTTTATCGCCAAACTCTGCATCTCTTTTATTGTGGAGGGTAACTTTAGCTCCAGGATTGCCTTTATCTTTTGGGAATTTGCTTCTATATCGCGCTCACTAACTATGAACCTAAAGAATTTTTTCAAACTGACTCTAAAGGCACACTTCTTCGAGTTTAACTTTATGTTGTATTTTATCAGGAGAGCAAAAGTCTCCTCCAGATGCTGGATGTGATCATATCTTTTTTTCGACTTAGTTATCATGTCATCCATATAAACCCCCATAGACGAGTTAATGAGAGACTTAAATATCTAGTTGACTAAGCATTAGAAGGTAGCCCCAGTATTTTTTAGACCAAATGGCATTACTTGGTAACAATATAACCCTTGGTCAGTGACGAATAAAGTCTTTTTCTCATCGGAAGGATGCATGGCTATTTGGTCGTATCTGAAGAAAGTATTCATAAAACTCAAGAGCCAATGCCCTGCCATGGCGTCCACCAACTGATCAATCAGGGGCAAAAGGAAGTTATCCTTTGAAAACACTTTGTTCAAATCAGTAAAATTGACATATATTCTCTACTTTTCACTCGCCTTTCTTATCATGATCATATTAGCTACCCAATTAGGATAATGGACCTCTATAATGAGCCCAATTTTTAGAAGTTTGTCGACCTCTTCGCTAATGGCTTGCCTCCTTTCCTGATTAAACACTCTGTTTTTTTTTGCTTTATAGGTTTGCTCGAGGGCCGTATTACCAGCTTGTGTGTGATAATTTTAGAATTTATCTCGGGCATATCATCGTAACTCTATGTGAATAAGTCTTTATTCTGTCATAGGCATTCTTCCATCATTTGGGTCTCGTCAGAGTTGAGATAAGTGTTGATTTGGACGGTCTTTTGAGGGTCAAAATTATCTATGATTATTTTTCTCAGTTTTTCGTAGATTTAATGATGGGATCATCTTTGGATAGGGCCTCGTTACCCTTCTGCGAACTTGTTCCAGCTTGCCCCACACTGTCATCATTGGCATTTTCATTTTTTAGACCTCAACTCTTCTTAAAAATATAGTGAATGGGCTTAAAAGAGGTCGCAAAATATGATCGAGCTTCCCTCTGACTTTCTCGTATTATGCCAACTTTATTACTGACCCAAAACTTTAGCTTTAGATAGTGGATGCTCTCCATTGCTTTGGTAGATCGAAAAAATGATCAATCCAAAATAATAGAGTATGGTATTGGCAAGTCTACTACTTGAAATTCGATTATAGTGATTTTTTGTTGAGGTTTGTCTTCTATAGTTACTGGTAAGGACACCATACCCAGGGACGTGACATAGAATTTCTTAAAATCATGTAAAACGACTTTCAGATCCCCTAACCTCACGTCCTCTATTTCCAATGCATCTTGAGTGTCTTTAAAAATGATATCAGCAGAACTTTCTGTATCAATGAGGATTCGATTGACTTTTTTTCCTTCTACTCCTATTGTAATTACTAAGGTATCATCGTGAGGATAATGCACGCCTACCTCATTCACATCGATAAATATTATTAGTACCGATGTGAAGAACGTTCATAATATGAAAATCGTTACTGGGTTTGACAATGAGTATCTTAAATAATTTTTCTTGGAATGATTCAAATTTCTCGCCAGAGTAGGCCCACCTGATATCACCATAGTCCAGTGCTTTTTAGCCTGATGGGGCTTCCCATCTTCAGGATTGGCCAATAATTGATTCAGGAATTGATTTTTTGCTAAAAGGTTAATTTGTTCCCTTAAATGAAAATAATTATCGATGTTATGCCCGTAATACTCGAGGTAATCGCAAAATTAGTCGCTTAAAATTTTATCCCTTTTGAACCTAATCGGGGTCAGCTATATCACGTAGAGCTCATTGTCTTTTGTATAGAGTAGATCTTGCGAGAGGGGAACATTTAACTGAACGAAATTTCTTTCACCCACCTAAGCCACTTGATATCGCTCTCTATCTAAGACTGTCTTCTTAACTATGTCCTTTTATCAGGGCTGTCAGGAGTGCCTATCGCCTCTGTCCTTTCAGTTGGCACGTTCATGTTTCCTTAAGTCTCTCCTCGAAAAAATTTTTTTGTCATTTCGCTTAGGATGGTTCACCCTTTTCTCTTACTTCCTCAAAAATACTCGATCCTTAATGTCTATTTTGTCAAAAAGCTCCATTTGGGTGGCCTCATATGTCGTAACCGATCACTTATTAATAGCATATCATCCTCTCTCCACTCGGAGCCCTCTCCTCAATCCTTTCAATGCGAGTGGGTGGTGAAAAGCCCCCAATTATATCACCTCCTCGTGATATCTTCACATAAAACTCTGAAAACTCTCAACGAGGCCCTACCGTAATAAAAGGAAGGCGCTTGCACTATGGACAGTTTCCACGGTGCCTGAAAACTCTTCCACAAAGCTTTGGCCTAATTGTCGAAAGCTCCCAATAGTACTTTTTAGGAGGCTTCTGAATCATACTCTAGGATGTCCTTCCAACGTCAATGAGAATAATCAGAACATCTGGAGCTCGCTCAGTTCTTGAATATGCATCATTTTTTCACAAGTGTCCAGATGCAATGTGGGGTTGGCCTTTCTAGTATAAGGTGTGATCTGCTGCATTTTAAAGTTTTCAGGGATGGTCAGTTCTAATATATTTCTACTAATAAAAGAATCACCGCATTTCTCTGTCTCAGATTTTTCGTCTATGCTCCTCAGTAAACTCGCCTTTGTTCCTCTGATCCCAATTTTCTCCAGTATCTTTTTAACACAAGTTTTGATCATCTGCGAATTCGCAAGTCGAGCACTGTAATCTCAAAATCTGATCTTGGCGAGTTGAAATTATAGGTCCACCGTGGTATGCCTTGATCTAATGGCGGTTCTTGAGTCTATTTTGGAGCTGCAGGGAGTAGCAGATGATGAGTACATAAAAGTGTATGAGTATTAAGGTTTAAATTCATCATTTTACACTTAAATATAATTAATTCCCTCAAATTATGCATATTTCTAGTCTTTGGA
>JAWDEX010000003.1:7839865-7862961 GCA_035221805.1 Trichilia hirta | reverse complement strand
CTTGCACTACGTACGATCTCTACAGTGCCTCAAAACTCTTCTATAAAGCCTTGATCTAATTACCAAAAACTCCTAATAGTACCTTTTAGGAGGCTTCTGAACAATACTTTGGGCTGCTCTTCTAATGTCAACAGGAATAATCAACACATCTGAAGCTCGCTCAACCCTTTAATATGCATTATTTTTTTAAAGATGTTCAGATGCAGAGTAGGGTCTGACTTTCCTGTATAACGTGCGATTTACAGCGTTTTAAACTTTTTAGGGATGGTCAGTTTCAGTATATTGCTGATAAAAAAAGAATTATCACATTTCTCCGTCTCAAATTTTTCATTTAAGCCCCTTAGTAAACTCGCCCTTATTCCTCCAATTCTAATTTTTTCTAGTATCTTTCTGGCACAAGTTTCTATCATCTGTGTGTTCGTAGAATATAATCTTGGAACCTGATCTCGTCAAATTGAGATCGCAGGTCCACCATGGTATGCCTTGGTCGAATAGTGATTCTTGGGTCAATTTTAGGGCTGCACGGAGTAGAAGACATCATTGGTTCATTGTCATCATTCATTCTCGTTTTGTCATAAACATTAGGCTTTCCCTTTCCTTTCTACAGATTGGTGAAATGAGCATTCTTTATAGCAGCTCCCGTAGTTGGATACTGAACTTTTTGACCCCTCTCTTCTGGAGGATAGTCGGCCCTTACCTCTAAAGCCTTTAGCACGATTTGGTGCCTCCTTTCGTGTTTTTTCCATCGAACTAACGCCCTTAGTCTTACAGCTTCCTTTTCCAGCTGTTGATTTTTATTTCCAGCTTAAGAATCTTCCTATTACCAGCCTTCCTTACACTTTTATGCTTCGTTGGCCCTCATTCCATCTGCCAGGACTCATATCCCTCGATTTTAATAGTAGCTCAAATGGCTGGACTATCAATATAGTGAGCCTGTACATCATTTTCATCGGACGATTTCGTAGTGGTCATTTTTTTCGCTAGTATTAAGAGGATCCCCAGTTTTTTCTTTTTGCACTTTTTTGGAGAGACGAATGCGAGTATTCTCTGTCATATTTGCACGAAATACCTTTCCAACTTCTTATTCAGGCTTTTAGCTTATTTTTCACAGACGGCCCCAACTATTAATGCCTAAGATTTCACTGTTGCGATTTACGTAGAGCCTCCTAACAAGGACTCTCGGTGACTACTTGAAATCAAAACAAAAGAGCTAGGAGTGAAACTGAATTATCGGCGAATAAAATTCGACGCTCAAGTTAGTGAATTATCTAGGGCCAATTTAAAGGAGAAATGTATTATGAGTGTTTAAGTGTTTACCGACCTGAGAGACTAGGCTCAGAAGATATTTATAAGAAAATGCTAATTGTTACCAATAGAACTCCCTCTTTCTCTCAATGTTAAAAAATAGCCCCAAAAGAATCTAAAAAAATCCATTTCTATGCAACAATTTGACAATTTATAAGGTCTCTGTACGTGTGAGTATCGGAGAATGGGAGCTTAATTAGACAAAATTAAATATAGTGATTTAGTAGGGTTTTTTACCATTCCTTTAACTGCAACTTAGAAGGCATGACATCCTTTAACGTAATGAGACGCTTAAGCTGCTTCTTAAGAAATATACTTATTTGTCCCATTGGAGACTTCTGTTTTTAAAATAAAGAAATCGGGCCGCTTCAGTAATCAAGATAGGGTACAGATGCCGAGACAATATGAATTAGGTCATGTCACTTACTAAATAATAGTTAAAGTCGAAAAATAACTGATCGATAAAAATTATTAACAAAAATCATCAACATGGCACTTGACTTAATAGAAACAATTAATTTGGATGAATTGAATTTACAGAATAGTCCTTCAGCTCAAAATGAAACGTGGTTACGTCTTTGCTTCTGATATTTGGCTATTTAATACCCGATTCTGTTGTTTCTCAGGGACTTTACCGTAGGGATGAATTGACGAAATACTTATCAACTCAATTCAAAATTTCCAATAAAATTGATTTAGTTTTATTAACTTCGGCAACGAATTTAAATATTTGATAAAAATTAAAAATTTTATTCAAGAATAATAATCTCTGTTCCTATAATTTTGCAATAACGCTAATAAAAAAAAGTAGTGTTAAAAAATAAAATTTTTTGTATAAAGTATTATAAATAAAAATAAATAATATAAATAGGATAATAATTAATACTATAAAATTTTTTATATTTGATAAATATCAAATAATATTTTTTAATATGTTAAAATTTATCATTAATTAATACATTAAATATTAAAAATTATTATAAATAATAAATATAAAAATCTTAATAATTATCATATGTTAACAAAATTTATATTATAAATTAGTTTGTATATAAAATTTAACAAAAATTTATATATTTGATATTATTAGTAATAAATAATTATAAAAAATTTAATTTACAGTATGTCAATATTAATTTTAGAGAAATTAATATTAATGATATAAATATATAGTTATGTGTTAAAATCCTAGCCAGGATCTTTTTTCTTTAAGGGACAAGTTTAACAAAGAAAGTAATATTTTGATAATAAGTATTTTTAAGATACTTATTAAATTTTTACTTTTATTATTAATATTTAATAAAATATCTGAAATTTTGAAAACTTTTTATATAATAACACTTTGTTAAAGGACTATTAATATTGAAAAAAATATTATATAAAAAATTAGAAATTAGACAAATATAGATAACATAAATCCTAAGATTTAACAATTCGAGCAAACGAACAAAAATCTTAAGAGTTGAAAAGTTTTAGTTATAATATATAATTTTAAAATCTATTTAATTAATAAAAATTTCAGTTATAACTTAAAACTTCGATATCTTTTTATTAATAAAAATCTTAGTTATAATAATATTAAATGTCTAAATCGTCTTATTAATAAAAATTTTAATTATAATGTAACGAAAGTTTTAATTATAATATTAAACTTAAAGGTCAATTTTACAAAAATTACTTTTTTTTTTTTGGATGATGAGAAAAATCTTATACTCAGTCATCACTGCGGTGGCCGGCTATATACAGGCCAGGCACTCATTCTTTTAGGGTACGTGTCCGCAAATCACACAGCACCTGTCCTGAATTAATTAAGATCATGTACAAGAACCACACAACAGTAGTACTAAGTACAGGATAAAACCTCGACTGCACCAGACTCTTACACGTGAATATACTTCAAGAAATTCGAACCCAGAACTAGCACAAATGTTCTCTCAGAATAAAACCACTTGACTATACCCAGTGAGTGCTACAAAAATTATTTTAACTACATGAAAAATTTAAATTCATGATTTATTTTTATAAACAAAGCGAGAATTTTTTAGCTCAATAATTATATATTATGATATCGGTTTATATTCTCATAATTTTTTAAAAAGTTACTAATACAAGAAATGTAGTGCAGTTAAGTTCCAAAGATAACAAAAAAATATAAAAGAGAAAATGAGATATGTATTAAATAAAAAATTATCAAGTTGTTGTCTTTGTTTGAAAAAAATATTTTTAAGAAAAACTTTAATTCAAATATTAGAGACTCGTTGACTAATTTTGTCCTGATTATATTTTATAATTTTAAATTATTATAAATTTAATAATTAGAAAGAGAATTATGAGTTGAAAAGAAAATTTTTGTGCATCAAAAATTTATAATACTTAATATAATAATTAATAAATATTTTTTATGAATTTTAATGCATTAAAAGTTTTGACTATAGTAATTTTGAGAAGTGTTGAGCACAAATAAGAATTAAAATAACAAAAAATAAAATAAAACGGAAAACCAGTTAATTACGGGTCCGAAAACGGAAAACGGGAAGCTGACTACCGAGTTCTGTAGCCCGGACCATGCTGACTCGAGAATCGAGATCGCGTTCAGAATCCAACTTGAATAAAACTAATAAAGAACCGCTCATTTCCGGTACGTTGAGACGGTTGAATGTGGACCCCATCAGCACACGGATTCAACCTTTCCTATACATATAACGAGGCCCTCGTTTCACTCTCTTTAGGCCCCGTTTCTCGCTGTTTAGCAATAGCTTTGGCCGTTTCCTCTCTAGATAATTCTTCCTGTCTTTCGCCTTTCATATCTTTCCATCCGTTACGTTTCTATACCCGCTCATTGAAACACCTTTGTATGTGTCTCCAGAAAATTGACTAGAAATCCGTTATTTTCGCTCTTTGTTTACGTTTCATTGCTTTCTGTTTGTTCTTTTTTCCTCGAAAACCGCTGTTTCCTTGTGATCTAACACTTTGACGTTTCGGAGGTATGATTTTGCTTCTTTGTGTTTTCTTTTCTATTTTTGAATTAACACGCTGAATTGCTTTTTATGTGACAATTATGTAAAATTTCTTTCCTGTTCGTCGTTCTTTCCTTTTTGTCTTTCCGTTTCTGTGTTGCCTTCGTCGTATTGCGTACTGAACAGTTCATTTTGTGTTGCGCCTTTTGAAACTCATTCCTTTACTTATTTAGACGTTATGATTTGCTTTAATTATGCAAATATTAAAACGTTTTCATATTCAAGGTCTACACCTTCTCACAGTTCACTTTTAGTGGAAGTTTTGTTTATTTGTTCTTTGACTGATTTATCTTGGTTACATAGCAGGATAATGGCACAATTTCATTTTAACAACGATGAACTTGAATACGTGGTAGATGATTACTATGACTTTTCTGATTTTGAGGCTGATCCTTTTGGTGACGTTGAGTCTCCCAGAAATAACAATTTTGACTCTATTGACTCAGACTTTGAAGATGATTTGGAGACGGTATGTCTGTATTAATTTCGTCAAATTTGATGGGAATTTTTCTGTAAGTGAATCATTTTGATTGATGATTATGGTTTTGCTCTGTACAGAGTAATTCAAAGACTGATACCTCTGCTTTGGAAGCAAGAAATGGAAAAGATATACAAGGAATTCCTTGGGAGAGGCTCAATTTTACCAGAGATAAGTATCGTGCGACTAGATTGAAGCAGTACAAAAATTATGAGAACCTTTATCGTTCTCGTGAAGGCCTTCAGAAGGTTAGTTTCCATATTTCTAGGTGAATTGCACTTTTATTTTTATTTTTTTAATTTTAAATTCTGCGCTCGAAGTGCAGGTTAGATTTGCTTAAGATAATATGTGGAAGTAGTATTATTTTGATTTATGGTTTTTGCATTCCCGACAAGGATTAGTTTTTCTAGATTAGTTATAGCTACTGATTTTAATTAAAGGAATTTGTATGAGATTTCATTTTTGTGCCATTTGAACTGGATTTATGCTTTTTAGACTATGAATGGACTTGCAGAAGTGGTAAACAAATGGGGTTTTAAATTATACTGTTTTATTTTTTTGGATTTTGAGCAGAAATTTTCATCCTTCTAATTTTCAAATAAGAAAAATCCTCCCTTTATAAATTTGTCTATGTTGCTTGACGTTTGGTCTTTTCTTTTTTGGTGCTCCTAACTTGTTTTATTCTCTTATCTTATGGATTTAGAGATTGATTCCTTCCTAAACAATTTTAATCAAACTACTTAATTAACTTTTTCTGAAAGCCAGGAGCATGAACGTCTGTCAGAATTGTTTCTAAATGTGTTATGTTGACAGGAGTATTTGGAAGTAGAGAAGGGAAAGACCTTCTACGACTTTCAGTTTAACACAAGGCTAGTCAAATCAACAATTGTGCATTTTCAGGTAGAGATTGGTGTCATCTCTCTCAACTTTTTGATTTTTCAGCCTTTCCAGTACCATATTTTTTTCCCCGATTTTAAGACACATCTGTCTAATATTTAGTTTTTCATTTTCATAGGAATCATCTTAAGCATGGTTTCATATCCAATATTTGTTGTAAAATACACTGAAAACTCTTGCGTCCCATGAACATCTGATTATCCTAATCTAATGACTAGATTTGCACGTTGTTTTGCATTTATCCTAGGGAAACAGTAGTCTAAGATTTTCTTTGCACTGTTTCCCATAGTCATCTTTAAATGAAAAAGAAGTCACGTTTACTGCAAGCTTGTGGTTGAGGTTTTATGAATATTCATCTTTAATAACTTATAATTGTTCTGAACTGTGGTCATATTCCTGTCATATTATCCTTTAAGTTTTGCAGGTCTTGTGAATATGGTATTATTCTTTATCCAAATTATTGTACATGATTCTAGCTCTGTGCCTCAACCATTCATTGGAAGGTATGGAGCTTGCTTTTATGCTAGGTTTAAATGGATTTCTTATTACTCAAAGAACTAAGTCAATCGCATACAGCTAATTTTTGAGAACTGCTTCAGATTTAACTATGGTCCACCCCGGCCATTATCACTCCCTCTGGCAGATTTACATACTGGTGATATAATCTATCCTTAGTTTAGCTCATTTTTGTCAAGATTTTTGTATTGTATGGATCCAAAACCTACCATTTTTTCTTGAGTGGGTTTTATAGTTACACAGTTTGGTTACTTGTTTTCTTCAAACTTCAAACCATGGGATCGGTTGTCATCCTCATGACTTGAGTTTCTGAGATCAAGATTCAGATGGAAAATACCCTGTACCTGGTTTATCGGAAACTTTCTATTTTTTTTTTTTTTGCTTAAATTTTCAAGTGCAAGCATTCTTAGAATTGAAAAATAAGTACTTCAATTTTTGTTCTTAAAAGTCTCCTATTGAGATCCCTTTAATACATTGTCATATCAGTTTCCAGGTTTCACAAAAAAAAAATTACTTCTATTAACTACTCGGTATGCAGGATTTGATCACTGTGTTTGGAACCTTGTTTACTTAATATGTGGAACCTGTTTTCTCTGAAATATGCTAAACGAGCACCCAATTCAAAAAGTATCAAGTTGGGCTTCATATTCTCTCAGTCGTCTCTATGCATGAAGGATGCTTACATTAAAATTGCTAATTTTGTAATAAAATTGGATGACCATAAGTTTCCAAAGGTTCAATGTTGAACGGACATTTTTTATTAAACCCCAAGTTAAGGGTATCAATGCATCATGGCTTGTATGACTTGGCCTTTCCTAGATTGTAAATCAATGTGCTAATGTTGACATACCTTCTGGATTCTGTGGATTTAGATTATTGTAGTTGTTTTCTTAAGAACTGTTACTCATCCGGATGGGTACATGCATGGATGCTCAAACTATGCAGCTTGCTTGAATCCACATGTGCATGCCACTGTATAAATCTCAATATCGGGCCTTATTACTAGGTCATACTTTTTTGTATAAACAGTAGCTTGTAAATTATCATTTCAGAGTTTGACCTTGGGGTACTTTATATCAATTGGACGATTTTTATAGAGCCTGTTTTTCCCACAGTGGTCCTATTCTTGATTATGAATTATTTGTTGGTAAACTTTTAGGATCCTAGGCTAATGATATAAGAAATAAGAAATAACAGTAGTGGATGATTGTGTACTTTTATCAGTGCCAAATTTTTTTTTCCAGTGCACTAGACCCCTCTTCATTTTTCAACCTTCCCTCAGTGCTACGTTGCTTGTTAATGACCATTGATTGCCAATTTTACAGCATATATTTTGAAATGTGAATGTTCAATGCATCTCTGCATGTTGTGATTTTATCTACCATTCTGACGATTCCAGCTCTGAATGTACTGTTTCTAATTGACTGCTCGATATAATTATGTGAATTTAACGCTTTGGCATTTAGGATTGCAATTTTCTCTTATTTCAGCCTATAAAGCTGGGTGGGACTTATATCTGAGCAGCTGGCGCCATAAGGATACATTGTATATATGGTATGATAGGAAATATTACAGCATTTAAGAGGCCTCTGTAGCAATTCCTATAGTTTAGTATGGATGTGTTCTGCTCATGAGTGGACTATCTCAGACTTTGCGTATTCTTCATCATCATATTAGTAGATGCACTTGCATTGTTACTGCTTTTTCTCATCTATATGAATTTCCTTGTCAAATTTGTCTTTTAATCACATTGTCTTTTGCAGATCTCAGTGCATGCCTTATCATTTTTAAATAGTTATTCATTTTGTGATTTTAGTTTTTGGAGAAGCATTTATGTCTTATGAACCATTACCTTGAAATGAACTTGTATACCAGTGATTAAGAAAGATATCTAGCCAGTGACTATTCCAAAAGATGGAGATTCATACAGCAAGTTGCATCCTATTCCTGTTTGTTGCACTTGTTTCTGATGCCCTACTTTAATTTACATCTGAATTCTGTGTCCAAGTCCTGATATCTGGAAGACTGACCAACATGATAGCCTGCAAAAGTCTGCAATTAACAATATGATCACCTAACGAATTCAGAAATTTTCTAGTTTTGAAGACTCGTATTAGAAGCTCCTCCATATCTTAGATGGCTCTAACATATTCTTCTAATTAAGTCTTTTGCGAATTATAGGCTTTCTTGCTTAAGCTAATATTGTGTTTGACATGTTTGTCCATTGTTGTTTGTCTCTCTGTGCAGTTGAGGAATTTGTTATGGGCAACATCAAAGCATGATGTGTACCTAATGCAGAATTACTCTGTAATGCATTGGTCTTCATTGCTCCGTAGGGGCAAAGAAGTGCTCAACGTGGCAAAGCCAATTGTTCCCACCCTGGTATACGGCTTCCTGACCAAGATGTTAAGGGAGAATGTTGCCTTCTTAATTTGCAGTTAAAAATGGTCTGAACTTGTTTCCTGTTTGTAGGAACGGCCTGGATTGTTAGCTCAGCCTCTGAGTAGAGTGCAAATAAGCACCATGGCCGTTAAAGACAATTTGATGGTTGCTGGCGGTTTTCATGGGGAGCTCATTTGCAAGGTAAGAAATGACAAAATATTGGACTTTTCTAATTCAGTATGAAGTAAGAAATTTGTATTTAGTACTTGCTGCATCCTCTTAGACTTTCTTTCTGTTGTCCAGTATCTAAATCATCCTGGGGTTGTGTTTTGCACCAAACTAACGACAGATGATAATGCCATCACCAATACAGTGGATGTGTACCGTAGCCCCAAGTAAGGAACTGATAGCTTTTCTTTATTAGATCCTTTAGCATCATTACTTTCTCCTGATTTTTGTAAGTAGTGTAACTGTACCTTCTCTGTGTAGTGGTTCAAAGAGGGTCATAGCAGCAAACAATGATACTCAAGTTAGAATATTTGATGCTGAAAATTTTGCTTGCGTTAATCGCTACTCATTCGATTGGTCTGTAAATGTGAGTGTCTTTGTTGTATATATTGGATGAAGGTTGGGTCTTGATTGATTGTGAGCGACTTCCTTTTCACACTAATGAAAATTTTTGTTTGTTTGTTTCCCAGAATACTACCGTTAGTACCGACGGTAAACTGCTGGCAATTCTTGGGGACAGCACAGATTGCTTGATAGCTGATGCCGAGTCTGGTAAAGTGACTGCGAACCTTAAAGGCCACTTGGACTACTCATTTGCTTCAGCTTGGCATCCTGGCGGACGAATTTTAGCTACTGGTAATCAAGACACTACTTGCAGGCTGTGGGATATAAGGAACCTATCGCAGTCCCTGGCCGTGTTGAAGGGAAATATGGGGGCCATTAGGGCTCTTAAGTTCTCATCAGATGGTGGGTTTCTGGGTATGGCTGAGCCAGCAGACTTTGTTCATGTTTTTGATACAGAATCCGGGTATGTCAAATGCCAGGAGATTGATCTATTTGGAGAAATCGCTGGAATATCATTCAGCCCAGAGATGGAATCTCTATTTGTTGGTGTTGCTGATCGCACGTGCGGCAGTCTGTTGGAGTTCAACAAGAGGCATTACAACCAATATCTGGACTCCATATTTTAATCTGAGTGTTTGTTGAGAACTTTGAAGATATGTATATCCAGTAGTCGAGCGTTTCATTTTCAAGTGTGTGTGAAGCTTTAAGCTTTCTGCTGTATATCCTCACAAATTTAGTATAATAGAAGATTAATATGTTTGGCTTTAGGAAAGCTATTTTTGTGGAGGTGGTTTTTTGAGCTAGCAGAAATGGAGTAAAGATAAATTTTGCTCTTTTTTATATGGTATATGGCTCCATTCATTTATCAAACTATGCCTGGTTCAATATTTAGTAGTTCAGAAACAATGTTTTTACTGAATTTCTTTTTCTGCTTTTGCTATTCATTCGTTTCCTGTGTCTGTTTAGTTACACAATTAATTTGAATGGCGAGTGCAGATGATTAATTCTCCCGAGACGTTTTTACCTTTTTTAATACAAATTTTTTGCCTAAGAGATGTTTTAAAGAAATTCCCCTCCCTATCAAATCTCGTGTATTTCTACATCCTCGTGTGGAAACTGAATTGATATCATATGACGAAATGGAATAAGCCGAGTCATAGGCATGAAAATTGCCGTGGATTTCTAAATTGTTCTGAAAACGATCTTCCAATGCTTCATATGCAGTTGCGTGCTTATTTTACCCTTCAAAAATGACATTCAAATCAAGTGTTCGCTTTCAAAATCTACATCTGGGTACCCCCACCAAAATAATTTTCTTCCATATTTTTCTGTTTAAGTAGTAGGTTTTTGAAAATTTCTGAAGATTTTCCTAATTAATAATCCTCGTTAAGTATTGTGTCTGCTAAGTGAATTTATAAATTAAGAGTTTAAAAAGTCAGGTGGAACAAAACACGTTAAAACGTGTTAAGGAAAACAAGAGAAGAGAATCATTTCTATTCAATCCATCCCTACCAATGTGCAAGAATATAAGGCACTTCGCAAATATCGGCAAATTCTGATTTGTTGACATTAAAATGCCAATATGAATTATGATGTAACCTTTTGACTATAGACATGTGTGTTCATGTTACATGTCTCATTTTATATGGACATAATTATTAAAATTAAAATTAATCTATGTCCTGTTCAATCAGTTGTCTAGAAATGTTCCGAGTGAATAATAACACACGAGATTAGAATTCATATCCATTTAGATCAACCGTTTTTGATAGAGATATTAAATGCACGATGTGGGGAATCAAAATAAACACGAAAACAGCAATTCATATATATTATATACACAATAAAAGCAGATTTCTCTATAATTTTATATCATTTAAATTTCAAATATTGTGCTACTTTTCTCACAAGCACATGAATAAAAGTGAGCCACGAATTATAAAAAGATATATGTATATACATTTATCTTACTATAGATAAAAAGATATATGTGAGAAGTTTGAACCCTTACTCTAGAGGGGTTATAAAGGTGGACTCTTAACTACTACTTAGTAAGTGGTCGTCGATTAAGGTTGGAGTTGATGAGCGTGATGGTAAATGTAGCCACCAAATCATTTAATTATTAATTAAAATATTATTTTCAATAAAATAGGAATAATTAAATATATTTAACATTACCCTAAAGATATATACTACTAATGATAAAAGTTTAAAATCATTTAAAGAATTAAAAATATCAAAATGATGATATGAATAAAAATGTGGGAGAATTTGCCTTCGCACAAATCTTATTTTCTTATTTAAAATAGTTTCAAACATAATCATATAAAAAATAGGAGTATCTTTTGTGTGTTTGAAATGCTCAATGTTTGTTTATTATTGGGTTTTCTATTAACTTTAAAAGATATAATAGTTAAAATATTTAGTAATGTCTAAACATATTTATCCTTGTCACATTAAAATGCATCCAAATTTAGTGTTATTATTAAATATTTTTTTATTTATTAAAAAAAATTTAGCTTTCAAAGTGCTACGAAAGTATCAATTCCAAAATATAAAAATAGTTATTGATGGGTTTTTATTAATTTTATTTAAATTGATATTAAACGAAAAATATTTTATCCTTTTGGACGGGCGGAGTCTTACCATTAGTAAAGTTCAAACTCAGTAGCTCAACACGAAGGAATGAATTTCTTGACCACTCGACAACATGACATTAATTTGAGAAAGATTAATTTAGGTTATTTCGTAATTAAAAAGTAATGTTATGAATTGGATACTTTTTGAAGAGATAATACACGTGGAGATTATGGTGGCATTCAATTTTGTTTTTTTTTTTAATGTAAAAATATATATTTGTAAATAGTTATTATCGTTATAATAAAATTTATTTTCAGTGAATTAAATGGAGAATAAATTGGGAAAAAAGAATTTTTTTTGCACTTTAGTGAAGGGAAAAAAAAAAAAAGTTGAAACCCAAAACCACAAAAATGGTAAGTAGTTGAGGTCGGCCTTTATGGGCCCAATTTGAGAATGACGTAATCCAAGAGCTAGTGAAGAGTTAAACCCAGGAAATGGGTTAGAACAAGGACTTCCGCAATCCACAAAGGACGGCGAACACTTTGAAATTGGCAACAACAGCACTACCGCCACCACCGCCGTCCAATTCCCACTCCACTATTGCCGCTGCCTGACCACTCACCGCCTCTTATCACCATCAACGAATCTCATGAGCCACTGGCGTGATCACTACCTCGTAGTTTTCCATAATTTTAATTAAATTAAAAATTAATAATTAATAAGAAAAATAACAAATATCTTATCATTTCTTTAAAGGACAATTACTTCTAAAATTTTGGTGAAATAAGTATCGTGACAAATATTTCTATTAAGTTAACCTTTTTAATTTTTTACCCTTTTTACATTGTAATAATTATTATATTCTTAATTTTTATAAAAATTTAAAATATAATTTATAAATTTTTTAATCTTCTTTAAAATATAAATTTTATATTATTTTTTAATTATAATTTTATGTATATCATGTATTTTTTTAATTTTTACGTTTTTATAAAAGCTAATTATTACACTATAGAAAAAGCTAAAAGTAAAGAAAGTTAACATAGAGGATATTTATCGTAATACTCAAATTTTAGAATAAGATATATTTGTCATTTTTAAAAAGACTATAAGAAATATTTGTCATTCTTCCTAATTAATAATATTAAAAATAAGAACTAACTTTACATCATAATTTACTGATAATTTTTAAAATATAATTTTTTTATATAAATTATATAATACAAATAGACATAATATGATAATTTGTATCATACTATTTTTTATTACATAATCTATACAATAAATTTGTGTTTTTAACATTATTCACAAAAAAAGAGATTAAGTTAGTTACACACTTACATTGTTAAAGAGTAAATTCCACTAACCCAAAATGAAAATTTTAAAACAACACTATTTTACTAACATCTAATGCATTGCTTAATAATTGTTTATTAATTTAAGGTATGTTCGTAGTTTTTATACATTTTTTAAAATTTTAAATAAAATAATAAAATATTTAGCAAATACTTATTTTTATTTAACTATTAATTAATCACTTATATTTAACTGCTCATAATTTTATTCAAAAATAAAGAATTTTATAATAGAATATAAATTTAATAATACCAAATTCTAGAGTGATATTAATCTTCATATCTTTTAAAAGAATTTTGGGGGAGTTACATGGTATATGAATAACAGTCACATAAATGGGTGAAATTATTGGAGGCTCGCCCAATTTTGTGCAACATATTTACATAACACGAAGGTACAGACATTACTATATTTCATTTTTGTTTGGTGGTTTCATCTAAGCTCTATTTGGTATTGTTTAGAAATTGATTTTGATACTACAACCATAACCTTCTCATGAAATGAATGCTTAGAAACCATAAATGAAGCATTCCCATTCTCTGGCTTTGAGCAAGAATCATCGCATTTGGACAGCGTAAGAAAGAGAACTAAAAACAAATAATAGCGTGGAAGATGAGTGGGCTTGGAAAAAGTTGAATTTGAGATAAACCATCCCCCACCAAATCAATCCAAATATCTCATCAATAATCACAGAAAAATTGATATGAAAATGACAAGAATTGGTTCCCCAAGCAATAAATTCTTCACGAAGTTTCAAGGAAAACATCATTTCTTTTATCTTTACAGCTCAGGAAAGACATTTTCACAAACACGTTGGGATCATCACTACTTTGAATTCCTTACAATGCAAGTGGTTTAGGTGGAATCATTTGAACCTTAAATCTATAACAGTCAACAACAATAAATGTTGCGAAATGCCCCCAAATTATTACCAAGAGTGGTGGACTTGCAAATGCACTTTGCTTGTGATTTTGCTATCATTCTATCATCAATATCATGATTCATTCCCGTGCAATTTCTTGCTTTTAGTTACCATACGGAAGAAGGAAAATTGCATAATTGGCAGAGATACGCGCACCTTTAAAGTTACACAAATAGATTATTTAGTTTTATAATTTTCAAAATAATTATGAAATTTTCAATTTTTAATTTAAGCAATGAATTTAAACAAAAACAAAGATAATTTAATACATTTAACTTATAAAAAACAAGATAGTACTACACTGAAAATATATATAAAAAGAAAATTATCCAACCTAATAAATTTGTTTAATTAATAAACTGGAGTATGCACATATATTTTTAAAAACAGTTAAATTAAAATATCTATTTGCTCAAATTTTAAGGGTGTGCATAACTTTGGTATATACAAATTTGTATACTTAACAAATATTATTAATGTTTTGACACATTCTTTTATAGATATTTCATATCTCATATCTCACAAATTCCTTTTAGTATACTTTAACATCATGTATACTAACTGTATGTTTAAATCATCTCTCATTTTCAATTTTTTTTTTTTTTTTTAATACAAATCCTTTGTTGATACAAACAACCCATGCTTGTATTTTCATATATCAATAAAATTAACTAAATTTAAATTGAAGATGCAAAGACAACCACAACTGATATCTAAAAAAAAAATAGACACATGTTCTTCCTATGTCTCCTACAAGGGATACCTATAATGGAATCCATTCTAAGCCCACGAGGAGATAAACAAATACAATTAGTAGTAGTAGGTAATTGATAAAAAAACGAGAAATAAAATAAAATAAAAATAAAATTAGTTTACAATGTTTATACTCTATTCAAGAGTTTGATTAATATCGTTTGATCTGTCGATAAAGATCAGAATAATTTTATTTTAGAAATCTTAAGATCTATTCAAATAATTAATTTTTATTCAAAAGAAAAAAATTGCAAAAGTATTTATCCTAATAATATATATAATATTTAAACATAAAATTTCAATTAAAAATAAATAAATAAGATTAAAATATTCCTAAAATAATTATGGGTCCTAAACAAATATTAAATATAAAAATTAGACCTATTTTCGTACAAGTTTACATCGATCCAATTGCTTCATATACTCTACCTCTAGTTGATCCGTATCAATCCCCTCCACTTGAGAAGAACTCGTTTGCAAATTGTCATTGGAAGAATGATATAGATATATGTCAGCCATATTGAAGGTCTTCAAGATCTTTATATCGTCTCAAAGATCAACGACTTATGCATTGTCATTGACCTTGCGTTGGATAGCAAATAGACTATACTTTTTCTGATCAAGTTTCTTTTGTCTACCTCCTCGCTTCTTTTAAAGATACACCATTACCGTATCTCCTATCTCAAAATATTTATGATGTTTGTATTCATCAGTAGCTGTTTTGTATTTAGCATTAGATGCTGCAATGTGCTCTTGAACTTGTTCCTACAAAATTTAACTCTCTTTCGGGTTCATTTTGTAGTGAGACAGATTAGGTAGTTTTGCTCTAAGAACCAAGTCAATCTAGTGTTATATGTCCCTTAGAGATGGTAGTCGAGACGGCTCCTCCATTACATCATGAAACTCGTTTAAAAGTTTCTTAATAGGTGGTGGTAACTGCTGCTATTTGGTTTCCCTAGTCTCTTCCTTGCTTATCACACAATGGCTCATCCAGATTTCTTTATAGTATCACTAAGTTCTTATACATGTGTAGAAACAGCAATAATATTTTTTTTCTCCGCTTTAAGAGTTTAGAGAGTAAAGTTGATGGGAATAATAGCGGTCCTCTTATCCTTCCATGTGAATCGGTAGGAGTTCTCTCTCTTCTTGTGTAATGCATTCACATCAAATTGCTGAGGATGTCCCAGGAGAATATAGCTAGCATTCATATCCATAACGTCACATGTTATAAAATTTGTATAGTATTTACCTAAAAAGATAAGCACTTTACAGATCTTATTAATCTTAATTGATGGATTTTTCTTAATCCACCCAATTTGATAAAGTGTCGAGTGTGGTTCAATAAGTAGCTGTAAATGCTCTACTAACTTTTGGAAATTCAAATTCTCATAGTTACAACCGTTAATAATAAGACTGCACACATTTTTGCTAATTTTATATTTTGCTTGGACGATCTTCCTCTACTGTGTGTGGTCTTCCTGTTTTAGTGAATATAAAATTTTCTTGACAACACAAGTCAATTCTTCATCTTTATCTCTGGCATAGTCATCAACCTTCTCACCTAATTCCTCACCAGTATAGTCATCTACATCATCTCTTACATCATCTACAACATGTACTGGTCTTTGTTCTAGACATTTATTAGATTTATTGATAAAACAAGTATTAACAATTGACTTTGCATATGAATTTGAGGGACATGTCTTATTATTCATCAGTTGTGTTCCTTGATGTCCTTTTTTGAATCTTCTAGATTATTTTTAGAAATTACTGATTAATTTATCAATTTAGAGGTTATAAGATTTTTGTATAGATGGAAACCTCAAGTTTTTGCTGTTGTTAATGAACATCGGCTATAATATTCACAATTTGACTGTTTTAGTTGTCAAGAAAGTCGCTCATTGACTCGTTGAGCTATCTCACGTGCATTTGCCAATGTGAATATAGTATTCACGCTCATAAGACATTAATATCATATAACAAACCTCTTTGGTAGTGGGCCACTTGTTACACTTCATTCTCAAAATTATCACATCTAGACTTTAATAGCAGAAATTCTTCTATATACTCTGCAACAATTTGATTTTCTTACATACCATTTGAGTATTTATTGTACAGCACCTATGCACAGTCACTGGATAAAAAACGTTATTCTATCAACTGCTTCAGAGGCTAATATCTTATCGGTCCATGTCTTCTTCTATAGCATTCATTCTGAACTAATTGCTAGCATGCTCCAGCACTTCCCTTTAGTTTAGTAATAATAGAAACCTTGCGCTCTTTTTTTATATCTATAATCTCTAAAAAGCACTTAACCTCTACCAATCATTCAAGAACACCTTCTACATCTAATGAACCAAAAAAATTTAAAAGCTCAACCTTAATTCGGTATCCATCATAATCTTCACAGACTAAATAGTTATTGTCTATGTGATAGTTGCGATGCTCTGGATGATCAACTCTCTTCTCTTAAGGGGGCGGTGTTGCTCGCTAACGCTTTAAATTTATCACATGTATAAGAAATGGTAGATCTAGTGTATTTACTGTTGGTTAGTAACTATCCTATCACACATTCAAACGTGTCATCTGAGCCATCATTTGCTCGAATCAATGGTCGATACATTCTTTTAACCTCCCTATTCTCGTCTCTAAGGCCTCAAATCGTGTATCCTGATTATCTGTCATGAAAATCAAGCTCTAATACCAACTGACGGAGAATAAAAAGATAAAATAAAAAAAAATTAATTTAGAACGTTTATATTCTGTACAAGAGTTTAATTAATATCGATTGATTTCACAATAAGGGTTAGAATAATTCTGTTTTAAAAATTTGAAGAACTGCTCAAACAATTAATTTTTATTCAAAACGAAAAAACTGCAAAAGTATTTATCTAAATAACATATATAATGTTTAAACATAAAATCTTAATTAAAAATGAATAAAAAAGACTAAAATATCCCTAAAATAATTATGGGTCATAAACAAATGTTAAATATGAAAATTAGACCTATTTTCGTACAAGTTTATGCTGATCCAGTTGCTCCATATACTTTACTGTTAATTGATCCGTATCATGTGAAAATAGGCCTAATTTTTATATTTAACATTTGTTTAGGATATTTTAGTCTTTTTTATTTATTTTTAATTAAAATTTTATGTTTAAATATTAGATATATTATTAAGACAAACACTTTCGCAGTTTTTTTTTGTTTTAAATAAAAATTAATTATCTAAACAATTTTTTAGATTTTTAAAATAAAATTATTCTAACTCTCTCGAATAAAATATAAATATTATAAATTATCTTTATTTTATTTATTTATTTATTTATTTTCGTTTCAATAACTCGGACGGTAGAATATTCAAAATTTTGTGTCATATTATTATTTGATTATGCATCACTCGTTGAGTCACAAGTATCCTGAGAAACACGTGGTAGATCATATAAAATGTTACGGAAGCATCAAATTTATTGTAATTGCATTAATAATTGACTACATTTCAATAGAAAAATATTTTATCCATATTTGTTAAATTATTAAATTGATTATATTTAATAGAAAAATACATGGATCAATATTTGTTTTCAAAATGTAGCAGAATGATCACAATAATAAACAAACTGTTAAATTTAGTAATTATATTTACTATTAAATTTTATAAATTTAGTAAATAAAAATTTAACTTAAGCTAATCTCACCTTTTATTTAATCAATTACTTATATTTGATGACGTCTGATGCTAATCTAATTAAAGCCATTCGTTGTACCAAAGTCGAAATCCAACGTTAAAATTATTTTGGACTTGTACTATCATGTAAACGATCATCAAAAGTAAAAATTATTTTATTGTGAATTAGTTTGCTTAACAAAATCTTATAAATATTATTTATTTAAATCTCCTAAACAAACTAATTATTTATTATCAAAATAATGCAATCTCGAGAGTCAGGTGACAAATTGACGATTCCCTTTGAACTTACTTCGTTGACTAATTCTACCTCCACTCTTACGTCAAAGGGTCCACGGTAAATAGTTTGGACACGTGTCCGGATTACATGGGTTACCCGGTAGAAGAAAAAAAAAAAAAAAAAAACAATGCCGCGTGAAATTAGAAAGGAAAACCGAAACCGCGTCGAAAGTTTGATTTTGTCAGTTTATGGGCCCCACACTATGCTTTTCTTTTCTGCACTGTATCAATAAAAGCCACCGTCAATTTATCTTGTCATGATATTTTGATGGATTATATCGGGTTCTATCGACTTTAAAAAGTGGCATACTCGGCCACCTTGTATACTGTTCGGGTGATATAACGTTGAGGTATTAATTGGTATAAAAAATTAATTTGACTTATTAATGAGCTGCATCTTAATTAAAAATTAATGTGAAACTATGATCCGATATTAAATTTGAATATTAGTATATGCAATTTTGTACTTCTTAATCTAATTTTAATTACCTTTTTAAAAAATTTTCTAAATTCAAGTAGTTTAATATAATATACTACTAAATTTATAATTTAGAAATGACTATATGTATATTTAGTATAATTAATTTTTACCTAACTTTAAAAGTAAAATTATAAAAAATATTTTATAAGACTAATTTTTAATAAAATTTATTCCCGTTTTAACATCTTATATTTTATTTTACAATAATTGTGTAATTATAACTTTTTAATACCATATATACTCAATAACAGATGAAAATGAAATTCCCAGAGAAAGGTCCTAATGCCCAACGTTACTCTAATGTCTTCGTACAATAAATTTAAGCACAAATCAGGCAACCGGAGTATGATATAACGCATAACTAAAACTATAAGTAAACCGTCATTTACCTGGCTTAATTGTTTTTAGCTTCAACAAATTACGGACTAAATCATGGGCTTAAAAGCACACGTTGGAAAATGTACATCGACACGTAGATATGCAAACGTAATAACAAATTTGTGTTTTAATTTAAAAGCACGTTTTAAGTCAATGGAAATGGAATTAGTGGTTATTGTTTCATTTTCGTAGATCTTTTCTTTGTAGGGTATACCGATTTGAGTAGAGGAATCCTTCCGTAAATTAATTTGCTTATAAATACTTGTATGATTTTGATTCAAGAGAACATGAGTTTGTCGGTTGTAATTAATAAAGATTATTGTTATAAAATTTGATAATATTTTATTAAATTGTAAAATATAAAAATAAATATTTATTTATTTTTAATTATTTTATATACACGTGCATTTATATACTTACTATTATAAATAAAAAATAACACAATCCCAACATTCATAATCTAATAAAATAATTTGTATAATTTTTACTAAATTATTATTATTTTCTAATAAGTAAATATATATTAATAATAAAATTATAAAGTATTTTATTGAATCTTTATTTATAGCAATAATTAAATGTATGTTACAATGATTAAAAATAAATGCATAATTATATTTAATTTTATTATTATAAATAAAAATATAATGACAATTATAAATTGTATTTTTAAGAAAGAAATGAGGTAAGTTTCTTTTTTTCTTTTTTTTCTTTTTTTCATTTTCACCATATAAATAAAACATTGTCAAACCTTAAAAAAGTTAAAAAAGGTAAGTGATAATAACCTTAATTAATAATGGATTTTAAACTCTCAAAAAATTTTAATGAGTAATGCTTGATGAATTTATACGTTAAGTTATTAATAATATTTTAGGACTATTAAAATTTTAGTTAGTTTTCTTTAATTTGCTAAATAGATAAGAATATTTTTAAAAAAATATTTATTAAAATAGATGAATTTGTTTGATAAATTTTTGATACTTTCAATATCTGACTAATAAAAATTTTAATAATATAGATAATGTTTATTAAAATATGAGATATAATTATTTTTTTATGAAAATAAGAAGGTTAATATAGAAACTTTAAAAATAATATTAAATAAATTCTTAAATTATTTTATATAAAAGCTACTTCTGAAAACTGCTATAAAATAGTAACAGATTATTAAATAAACAATTTTAAATTTTTTTACAAAATACAAATTTATTCAAAAATATGAAATAAACGGTTTGCTACTTTTCAAAATCAGTGTCAAAGCGGCTTCCAAATTCAAAAGGAAAAAACAAAAAAGTATTCATTATACTTCTCTTTTATAATTTACCATGTATGTTTACAAACATATATTATGTCTTCTAAATTTTGTTTTTATACATATTATGTCAATTCCATTGTTCTACAAAAAATTATGGTATTTCTTTAAATTTTGTGGTAGTTCTATTTGATTTACCTAACCATCCAATTCAACAAATGTAATTTATATCAAAACTAAATTATAAATTAATATCATAAATGTTAAAAACTTTATATGAATATAATTTAAAAATAATATCTAATAAAGGTCATCAAACACATATCATTTTTTGCGTTATTAAATCCATATCTCAAGAAAATAACGTCAATTAAATATTGCATCATTGCCTACATATTTGTTTATCATCAAATCGCTTGATTTTTTAATGATTACATTTTTTTTTTTTGTTAATTTAAGTGAATCATTGCTTGTATAAATAAATAGTGGGAAAAAAAAATAAATTAAAAAAAAAAAATAGAGCGAGCGAGCGAGCGAAACATGTGTCATGGGTTTCGGACTCCCGCCCGACATACTCCAGTATTCATTACGTATTCTCACTAACCCAGCTGCATAAAACTTCACTTCATTGACATAAATGCTCAAGCCAGCGCAAAATATTTTCTTCAACGACGCGAATGTCAACACATAAGATATATCGAGAGACAAATTCTCTCTTGAAGTTTAGAAAAATTACCATATCTAATTTATATTTAATAATTAATTTTAAAATTAATTTAACGGAAAAAATTTAAATATAATTAATTAAATATTAGTTTTATTGATAATTTTACTCTCTTGCATTTTAAGTTAAATTCAATCTACCACTTCTCACTTGTCACTCTTTACTCTCGAATTTAAAAACAATATAAAAAATTTAAATTTTAAAATTGTATTAATGGTCAAATTCATCCTCCTTTACGATTAAAACATTTATCTAAAAACATAAATTATGAGTTAAAAAAAATTATTTATTTTTTTATTATTTTAAGAATATTTTATCATATTACAGTGATATTAATTAAAATAAAATAATTTCATACTGATTAAAATATATAAAATTAAAAATATGTATATTTTATGGACCGAAAAAAGTGTTTTGAAGAATAAAAATTGTAATTGAATTTGAACAATCAATCTCGAAATATGCTTTAACTAGATTCGAGTATATTAAAAACAAGTTTCGAAAGTGATGATTTTTTAGAATATTTCGAAAGTTATAAGTAAGTTTCGAGAGTGACGATTTTGTTAAATAGTTTAAGAGTTATGAGTTAATTTTAAATGTTAAAAATAAATTTTGAGAGTTAACGATATAACTATTTTCGAGTGTGTGAAAGAAAAATTTTGAGAGTTGTTTCTAATAAATGCGAGACTTAAAATTTGAGAGTGAAAATTACAGAATTCGAGTGCGATAGTGAATTTATTTCGAAAATTATTAGTAGAGCCATCTCAATAGTGTGAAATACATAGATTTCGATAGTTAGTATTCAAGAATGGAATTAATTTCGAAAGTGTGATATTTTTTAATTTCAAGAGTAAATTCAACAATTTTTACGAGTTTTTTAATTAATTTCGAGTGTGTGAAAGATATTAATCGTGAGAATGTAGCATAGTATAATATGTTATCTTTTTTTTATTTTATAAAATTTGCTATAAATGAAATGAACCCCTTAAAATAAAATATATTGTTATATGTGAATATATGTGGTTTAAAAATTAATTGTTATACCCAAGTATAAGTAGTTTTGTTATAGTATAATCCAGTGAGTTCAAGTGTCGTATCCACATGGAGTATTTTTTCAGGAGTCCAATAAATTTATGTCCAAGGTAAGGTTCACTAGTAAAGGTTTAAAGTAAAGATAAAATATATAATAAGCAAATTTTAAAAGAATAATTATCAAGCAAAAATTAGATACAAATTAAAATACTAAAACTTTGGAAATTAATATGTTCGGATGATGGTTAGTAAACTAGATCCTATTTTATAACTCAATTGAGATAAACTAAAGAGTTTTCTCAATCGAATGATAAAAATTATTTTATGCAAAAAAAAAATATATATTTTCTATAAAAAATCAATGTTTGATTAAAAATATACCTTTGAATTAATTGATAAAATTATTTGAAAAAAATATTTAAAACATGTTAAAGTTCAAAGCATCCTTTATGCCAAATGTCGACAATGAATCAAGGAATT
>JAWDEX010000003.1:7798545-7839765 GCA_035221805.1 Trichilia hirta | reverse complement strand
TTTTATTTTTATTTAAGTTATTTATGTTATTCAATATTGTGTTTAATTAGTTGATGTATTTATTTATTTATGATAATTTTTATTGTTAATAAAGAATAAAAAAAAATTAACCAAAACAGCAAAATAAGTTTAATATTCTCCCTTTTCTTAGTTAAAATTTTTAATAAAAAAAATTAAAATGACATAATATTTTTAATATTTTTTATTCTCTTATTAAAATAGTAAAAAAAATAAGAATAAAACAAAGAAATTTTAAAAATAAAGATAAAAAAATAACTAAGAAAGCAAAATTTTTTTAATATTCTTTCTTCTTTTAGTTAAAATTTTCAATTAAAAAAATTAAAATAGCAGAATATTTTTAATATTCTCCTTTCTCTTAGTAAATATTTTTTAAAAAATTACGACTGTAGAATATTTTTAATATTATCCTTTTTCTCATTAAAAATAGTAAATAATGATAAATTTAAAAAATTAAAATTCAAAATCATTATATTTTTGATAATTTTTTTTTTGTACAAAAATTGTGGAGTGCGTAACACCTTTTTAACGTTTAACTAACTCTTTGAACTTGAAATCTAATTTTTTAGGTAATCTATCCCACCATTATTTGAATAGATAACGACTTCACTTTTACGTTTAAATTTTGGATAACGTCAACACTTCCATTAGGTAGCTATATTATGGTTATTACTTTTAACTTAACATCTTCTACTCCTAAATTCTCCAAGTTTTTTTTTACCTTTTCCAATCACTTGTTAGCTAATATTGCATCATTTGTGCTACTAAATGGCACACTCTCAAGTTGTCTGATCTCTTTTATAAACTTGGAGAGTTTTAGAGCTGACCTAAATGGTTCAACTACTAATAAGATTGTAGTAATCCCGAGATAAGTGTCAGCCTTATGCCTGAGAGAACACTTGTGTATTTTAATAAGTCATAAAAGTTGTCTATACCTTCAGAGTCATTAGAAAAAGCATTTTCATTCTTGGTTGTTGGTATTGAGGTGGAGGAGATACTTGTGATTCCTCAGTTTTAGATGAAAGGACAAATGATGAAGTCTCGTGTTTGCTATTGAAAGCTATCTCCTTGTGAGATATACCTCTTCCTCTACTAGATCTCAATAACATTATTTCGTTATAAAAAAAAAAATTCAAGAGTTTAATTATATATATATCCTCTTTCTCTACTAGATCTCAACAGCATTATTTTGTTATAGAAAAAATTCACGAGTTTAATTATATATATATATGTAATTAAACTCGATATATATGTGTACGTGTGTGTGTTGATTTAATTCTTAATACTCGACCCACTAGTTATTCACTGAAATATTTTTGAAATCAAATGAAAAATGTGTAAAACAATTTTTAAAATGTATTTAAACATCTTCAAAATAGTTTTTTCAAAAACCAGGGCTCTTATACCATTTTAACTGTCATGCTCTCACCCGTGAGATCCACACTTGACAATCACCAAAGATCTTCAAGACACATTTTAAAACTCTGAATATATATCTCAAGCCTACAAGGCTCTGTACAGTAATATTCATATATTTTAAAATATTATCTAAAATTATTTTACAAAACATATAACATAATTATGTCACTCCGAGATATTTATGAAATACTTTTCTAATATAAAATAAAAGTAGTTTACATATAAATTATATCATTTAAAAGAACATTTTTTTTTTCAATTCATACATACTTGCAAATAAGAAGGTTTATCAAATATTTCCAATGGATAAATTAAGAGTCGATAGTAAGAATGATACTAATAGGCTCTAAACTATTAATCAATCACCATTACTAACAAACTCTCTAATTCGATCTCGATCTTCTAAAACTGAACAGTAAGGGCAGTAAATATACGAGAGTATATTTCGTAAATGGGTATAAAATATATAAAAAAATATAAAGTATTTCAAATAAAACCCGTTAAAAAAATATTTAAAAAAGATTTTATAAAAATTTATTTAATAGAAATCGAATTAGTATCAAAATTTATTGGACAAGTCTCCTTCTTATTATTTATTCTAGTCAAAAGTAAATTCAAGCTGTTAGCGAATTTTTTATGCAATTAAAATAATAAAATATTTTATAAAATTTAGTTTATATAATAAAATAAATGAATATATGCGTTCGTTATATAAATCAAGTATACCACTAACGTTAGTCTAAAGTAGTCTGTGAATCTCCACATAACTGTCCTCTATATTTCTATTTAGCAGACTAATTTATCACAAATAAGGTCATTACCTCCCTTATACCTGTCCCACCGATGCATGCACTTACTTAGATGGCCATTGTCTTGGTCCATCTCAAACTACTTAAATCTATAGTTACAATTTAGGCCCTCATGGTCAAGATCTCGTCGACTTCAATATCATAAACCAAATCAAATTTATAGTAAGTGGCTCTACCACCAAAATTAACATAAATTAAATCATACATGAAAATAATAAAATTTAATATCACAAATATGCATATCATTGAAGTTTACAAAATGATATCAAGGTAAAAATATCATAATTGATCAGGATCTCATAATTAAATCAAAACAAATAGGATAAATTATCATGAGAAAAATTACAAATATTATTAAATAAAAAATCATAAAATACACAATTATACCACAAGCAAGTGAAACCTCCTTCTAATCTCCATACAATAATATATCAATCGCCTTTCAAGATATCTCAAATTTGTATATATAAAATAATTCTACTATCCTAGTGCATAAAATATTTTTTAAGTCTTTATAATAATATTTTAATAAAAATAAAGAAAATAAAATGACTCTACTCACATAATGGGAGGGTATACACGCCCTCTAATCCTCGCACTTTACAATCTCGTTGCTTGATTTTCTGATGTATAAATCATACATATGCCAACAATTTCATAAGTTCTATATACCAAATAAAAGTCAATGCAATCTACAATCTTTAAATATGCTCAATATACTAGAATGGCCTCACCAAATTTAATCCATTAAAATTATAAAAAATTTAGGCCACTTATTCGATTTTTAATAATTAAAATTCCATATTCTAACGTGAATCTAACAATTATATAATAATTTTTTAAATAATCTAAATTTAGATGAATAGTATTCATAAATAGTATCTATTTATTTTATTCTTACCAAAACTATATTTTAAGCTATTTTAACCTCTAATTCAATATTTTTTAACTAAATCTTTCAAATTCATAATCAATTTAGTCAATTGAAACCCAAATCTTAAAATTCTCTAAATAAATAGTTAACCTTAAGTTTCAACTTCAATTAAACTATAAATTAAACTAAAAATAGGTTAGAAATCTTACCAATAGACTATTTTTAACTTGAATAAATTGAATTATTGTTCAAATACAAAAAGCCTCAAATTTTTCATAAACCCTAACTTTTCTTTTTCATTTGAATATTTTGTTAAGTATGAAAATATCGCTTACCATTTGTGGAAGGTGTTGAATATTATGATTTTATAACAAAAAACAAGAATTTAATTGCTTAAATAATAAAGAAATTAAAAAAAATAAAATGGATAGGTAATGTGCATTAATTCTCTTAAAACTATAAGAAACCAACAAATAGATGAAGAAAAATGGGTTATTCTACCCATTTAATTGCATATACTTGAGAATAGATTGAGAAAAAATAATTTAAACTTAAAAATGTGAAAGGAATGGAAAAAAATGTTTAAATTAGGTAAAATAATCATTTTACAAGCTAGATATTTATTTTCTATGGTCAAAATATGATTTTTTATGAAAAAATATTGTACTTTCATCTGAGTATTGACACCTTTGGTCGGAGTATCAATACTCTTGGTTAATGTGTCAATATCTTTGGTCTGAGTATTAATTTCTTATCATCATTTTTTGATAAAGGTTTCAACACCTTTGGTTTAGATATTGACGCCTTTAGCCTAAATATCAATACCATTAGTTTGGGTATCAATACTTTCTCAAAATACTCATATTTTTGTCCGAATGTCAACACATTTGGTAAAGGTGTTGACATCTTTGCTCTTCAGGTGTAAAAGTATCGATACTTTGGCCCTTTTAAAGCCTCTATTATGATTTTTTTTTATTATTAATTTTGACCCTTTTATAGATGATTCAAGTCTAATGATAAACATAAAAGTTTTAGATTTCTATCTTATCTTTTCAATGATTCAAGAATCATATCATTTAAAGTTTTCTATAAAAGGTTATGACCTAAAATTCAAAGAATATTTAGAAACACACTATCATAAGATATGTGTTGAAAATCCACTATTTTAGATTAGAAAACAACTTATTTAAGGGTCAAAATAACAATTGCATATAATTGAATTAGCTTTCTAATATATTAAGAATCATCTAAATTAGAGTTTTATAAATCAAGATATAGTTAAAATACTATAAACTACTCAAAATTAAAGTTGTATGTGCTTTTCATAAAAAAGTATTGACATCTTCTTGAAGGTATCAATACTTTTAGTCTAGATATCGATGCTTTTGAACTCAGTGTCAATATTTAGAAAATATTATACAAACTCCTTAAAAATTATCACTCTAGTTTTTAAAAAATATCATTTAGGTCTATAGTCTATTTTTAACACCGTTTTCTCTTTCATTCAAATTTTGATTTCACTTATTATTTTTTTTTCTATACAACTATATTTTTGTTTTCTTTTAATAAAAATAAATGGCTTATTAATTTGATTTCTTGATTAATAGAAATTTAGCTTAAAAGTTTGCATGCACAAAAAAGTGTCCCACAAAAATCTTTTTTAAATTTAACCAACTTCATTGAAAATCCCTTAAAATATCAATACAATTTTATATAACCAATGATATCATTCGAATATTAAATTTTAAAATAAAAAAATATTTATAACTTAGTAAAATAATAAAAATATGCTTAGACTTAATATTGGCATTACTCGAAATACAAGATTTGTTACTTCGAATGAGAAAGTATGGGTTTGAACTGCAGTGCAGTTATTGACTTATAATTTGCTAATTTGGAATTTGAGTAAAGTGGATTTTAGGGTTAATTATATTAAAAAGAAAAGAGCAGGAAGAAGAAGATAGAATTAGCTTTTGCCAGTTTAATTTTGGCTACTTGCGAACTCCTACAATGTTGCATGTTAGAATTTGAAGTAAACAACTTTATAGAAAAATTGCTGAGGAAGCAGCCAATCCAGCTTAGATGAAAGATGGAAAGTCCTCGATGCAAATTTTTTATTAAAAAACGAATGGAAAGTTGCTGTCAATCGGTAGTGTTATATACAATTAATGAATTAATTAATTAATTAACTTTGTATTTAATATATGAACCCTTTCCTCGGTCCCTTACAATGCTCTCCTCGCGATTCCTTTGATAGGTCATATTATTCTTTTCAGAATCAATGCTTGTCTTTTGGTATCAGGCCAAACAATATTTACAAACCTAAACTAAGCGTTGATTAATTATCTATAATTAATAAAATGATATTGATTACATTGTTTTGGTGCCTGCACACTCTATTGGAATAAAGATTAATTAATTTAATTACGGGTATTAATTAATTAAACCTGAAACATGTTTTGCTTTGTGATATTTTTTACTCAAAATGAATCAATTAATCTAATATTAAACTGTTGTAATATGGTTAGGTTTAGAAAGGAATTTGGATATATTCATCATTAATGATTAAATTAAATAGAAGATAGAGGTGAAATTTGAATATAAAATGCATCAACATTCGAAATGGCGAACATTTTTTCCTGTTCAAGAGGCAACAAGTTGTATATATTCTGCCAATACCAAAAATAATGTAATTTAATCAAATAATAAATATTTTAATGGTGTCACTCCCCACTATTATATGCTCTTTCTTTTTTCATTTGGGCAACAAACCAATGAAATATTCATCTGATTCCTTTTGTGGCACTTATGATGATAAACTTCCAAAGACGGGCGTCGTCAAAAGTGTAAAGGTGGAGAGGCTAAAATACTAAAAATTAAAGTTAATAGACAAAATTTTTAAAAACAGCCCTTAAATAAGGGGAATATGGGGACCAATACACAAATTAATTTATATATTAGTCTAGATATAAATATTTTATATTAGAATTTAAAAAAAAAATTGTGGGAAAGGGGCCATTTATGATCTAGCTCCACCCGTAAATCTTATCATTTATAATTTATGATAATTTAAAAATAATGTTTAGAAGATAAATTTTTTATACAAACTCATGTGTATAAACTGATGTGACGTGATAATATTGATTCCCAATTAATCTATATTATTTACTATTATTAATTGTATTAATTTTGTATTTTCATGAACTAATATTATAAAATTACATCTTATATTCCTAGCACTACATACTATTGTGACGATGTCCATAAAAATTTATTTCTTAAATGATTTTTTTATTTTGGACATAACAAATTAATATTAGATGTATAAATTTTTATATAAATTGATATGATAGAGTTATAATACTATGACATATATTATTATATTTTTATAATAGTAAATAAAATTTTATAAAAATAAATTATGTAACTAAAAGATAATTGTATCACATTATTATTATGTTAATATATATAAAAATTTGCATACCTAATATTATTATAAAATAATTATGAGAAATGTAATTGAAACTATAACTTATACCATGGTGGGTACATTTAGGGTTGATATTCGACAATTTCTGTCTGATGGTCTATTTTGTTAAGGACAATTTTGCCTATAATCTTCCCCAATGAAACCATGCTACATATGGACTCACATGTTTTGTCTCGGAGAAACGAAGGAAGAATTAGTTATGACCCATTGCAATGGAAAAATCATGATGGAGATAAATATCCCAAGCATCACTAACATTGAGTTGTATAGTACATCTTAACTTAGTAATAAAGTTGGGAAAGGGGATTCATTATGCTTTTTTATAGGTTAAAAGAGGTTTCATTTTTTTTATGTGAAAAGTTCTTTTAAATTTTTTTTTTAGATTATTTGATTGTTATCAAAGAATAGTTTTTAAAAAATTTTAAAAACTATTTTATTTTTATTGGAAGAAGTACAAATTTAAGATTTTTGAGAGTAAAATTTTTTTAACTTTTTTAAGGGGTTAACCCTTATTTTATTTTTAAAAAATTTTTAATTATACGATTTTTATTAAAAGTTATTCATGAAAATTAAATATTCAATACTCTTTTGCTAAAAATCTCTATTTGTAAAAGCTCTACTTTAAAATTTCTGCTTAAAAATTATATTAAATGAACTCTTAAACCATTAACATTTTAATCTTACTAAGTTAATAAAATATTCAATTTTAACCTTATCCTTCATTTGTTAACTTAGTAAAACGAAAATGTCTTTTTATCAAATTTTAAGAATCTAAATGTCTATTATCCTGAAAAAGTATTATGAATTTTTTAAAAATTCTTTTGCGTCAATTGTTTAATTTTTTTGTTATATTTTTAATTTATAAGAATTATAACAAAAAATTAGAAATTATAAAGTAAAGATTAAAAGGTAAAAAAAAAAAAATAGAACAATTGTATTTACAGCTAAATGCAACGCAATCTTACCACAATTTTTTTTTATTGTTTAATTACCCGAGAATGTGATTGACTAGCATCAAAATGACTGCTACTTAAATGGCCTTACAATGGTTATATTTTCCATCGCTTCTATTTTTTCAATCTAATTAATATTTCGCTTTTTTTGAAAAAAAAAAAAAAAATTATTGAATCTCGTAAAATTGAGTTTATTTTTTAACTCTTTTATTGCTTCGTCTAAGGGCTTAAGGCTTTCTATAATTGATAAATTATATTTTGTAATATATTGCAATTTATCATTAATTATTATATTAAATATTAAAAATTATTATAAATAATAAATATAAAAATTTTAACGAATCCTTTAAAAATATTCATTAGTAAATTTTTTTTTGTTAAAAATTAATATTATTAAACTATATATTATATGTCAAATTCAATTAAAAAAACTGGAAGGAAAAAACAAAATAGACGAAACAGTGTTAACCAGGTGACGTTAAAGTTTGGAACCACGCAAACGCCAATTTGTTTTACGGCTAGTAATCTAATTTGGACCAACACAATTTTGCACTTCTCGTTGATATTGAATCGGGACTTGGACTTTGACTTGCTTTGGATGCATAGAATTCAATTCAAGTTCCAACCTTTTTTTTTTAGCATTGCAACCGAAAATGGTTAATGCGATTTTCATAATCTTTTAGTTAGCAATGCCAAAATTTTAAATAAATATTTTAATTTATATTTAAAAAAATATTTGAGACTTCCACAATTTTCATAAGCCAGATATCAAATTGATATAGAAAGATGTGAATCTTTAAATTTACTTATTAATAAGTATCTTAGTTATGATGTAAAATTTCAAAATTTTTTTTGTTAATAAGGATCTCGAGAATGATAAAGAATTTTTATATTTCTCTTGTCAACAAATTTTTTGGGTATAACATAAAGTCTCGAAACATTTTTTATCAACAAAACTTTCGGCCATAACGAAACCAAGGTTTTAATTATGGTGTATAATTTAAAATTTTTTTTAATTTATAAAAATCTCAATTATAATATACAATATCGAGATCTTTCTTTAATAATAAAAGTCTTAATTATAATATAAAATTATGACACCCTTTTTATCAATAGAAAGGGACTTAACCATGACATAAGATCTTGTTATCTCTTTATACCAGTTAGTTTAGCGTGTGAAAAGTTTAAAGCTCAAAAAAAATTTCACAAATAAAGGGAATTTTTAACCTAGTGGTTATTCTACAATAAGATCTTACAATTTCATAATTTTTGAAAAAAGCCAAAAAAACGTAAAACATAATGACAGTTGAACTCAAGAGTAATGTAAGATATGAAAGGAAAAAAATAAGGTATACTAAGATTAACTCAAGCTATTTAATTCCAATCATCTTTTTTCCTAAGAAAAGTTCAAACTCAAGTATCGGGTTTTTTTGCGAGACCACCTACTTTATCTCTCTTCAGTTTATGTGATTCTTAGTAACATCAAATATAGCAAGCAAAAAAAGAAAATTCTGGTGCCCAAAGTTTTGAAGAAATATTTTCGTGCATTAATAATTTGTGTATCAAATAATGAGATATTTTTTTATAAATTAGATAATAGATTAGATATTTTTAAAAATAACGAATTATCTTATTCTAGTGTCTAATTAATAAAAATCATATCATTGTTTGAAATACAAATTAAAATTCAATTTAAAATGTCTAATATTACTTCTTTCTTTTTTCTAATGCCGAGTGATCTGTTGTTTATTAATATAGGTTATGGTACAATATAAATGATGTATGATAGGCATTACCAATTTTCCGTTGTATATAATAAGTGTTGTATTACACTTTCCAACTCTTATGTTGCATATAACAATTTGGAATTGTAATTCAAAAATTGTTACGTATAAAAAAATTGTAATGTAAAAGTTGAAAAGTGTAATGAAAACTTGTTATATTTGTACATCATCTGCATTATAACTTTTTTTTATTATAGTATTTGGCATCCACTAATTTAATAATTAAACATATACGGTATTCATATTTTAAAAATGATTTTAGTTCTTTTTATTTTTTTGACAAATAACAACTAAACTCCAAATTTTAAGTGAAGTGTCACCTCAAAAGTCAAAGAAAGTAACAAGACCAAGACAATACTATTTGATTAATGTAAAGTCTATTATACCTTCTAAAACTTCAATTAAGTTAGAAACAAATATTTTCACATTCTTCCTTATGTTTTGTAATATACAGTAAAAGTTTTTGTGAAAACTAATAAAATTATCTTAATAGAATCTTTATTGTATTAAGCAAAATTTAAAATTTAAATATAAGACAAAAAAATTTAAAATTTAAAATATCGAATACAACATTTATTTATGTTAATGCACAAAATTAAGTTATTGACTTTGAACATCACCCAGCGGTTCTTTAATAGTGACTGGTTGCCTAATACATGTAAACACAAAAAAATCTCATAGTAATATCGGTTACTTAATAAAAAAACTTAAATACTTAAATTAGAGAACTACAATATTAAGATGATAAAGTAGAGGGCTAGTAATATTAGGTTTAGATTGTTTGGGGTTACTAGCTTTCTAGTAAAAGTCAAAAGGTTCGAAGAAAATGCTGAAGGTAAAGATTGAAGCAGATTAAAAGAAAATGGATTTCAAACCCCTTGCACGTAGAATTTTGTTTCTTTTTATAGACTTTGTTGACATGTTTTTCAAGTTCCCACGTATAGCTTTGAGATAATAGAATGACCGATGATTTTTGAAAGGATCCACATGCCACTTGCAGCTAGTGAACTATCCTTCGATCATTGGTTTGTGTTAGCATCAGTCTAATTATAAATATGTAAGTGCAACTTAACATGTAGTAGTAGTATGTAATTTTAGTAAAAGCATACAATTTTAAGGTTAGATATGTGTTCTCTTTTACCTTTTTTTTCATTTTTAATTGTGATAAATTGCAAATTTGGAATAACGAATTTTAAAATTGTATTTTTTAATTATGAATTTTTACATGAGATGGACCTTAAATTTACTCTTGAATGTTATTGATGCCCAAATTTTTTAGTGACAGAAAATTCAGTATATCACACAAATTTACTGTTGCGGTCGATGTAGAAACTTCTCGAGAACTGCCTGAAATCACAGAAAAACGAGTTAAGAGTAAAGTCGGTTTACCGACGAACAAATTCCGAAGCTCAAGTCAGTGGTGCAGGATCAAATAAAAAGAAAAATTACGAGTGTTTGAGTGTTTTACCGACTCGAAAGGCTGGACTCGAAAAAAATAAGCAAGTACAGTAACCGTCCCTTAACTGCTCATATAAAATCCTCTCTTAAAACTCCCAAATTAAGAGAAGAGTAATAGTTGTTCGAAGGAGAAAAATTTCAATCCTACTACATGTATAGCCTTCACCTTTTATAGAGCCCCTGCATGTGTAAGTATCGAAGAACAGGAGCTTGATTAGATAGTAATAGGTATGGTGGTTAAGTTAATCTTTTCACCACCTTTTATCACTCTTTTACGTTAGGTCTGGCATGGCAATGAATGCCTGTAACTTGTCGTGCAACATAACGGAACACCTGAACAGTTATATGAACAGCGTAGTGGTTGGTCCTATTCTCAACTCCCGTTTTTAAAAAAGGCATAGGGGTCGTCTCGGTAATCTGATGGGATCACCTTAAAAATTAGAGTGGGTGCCGAGAAATCGAGGCAGTTATACCGAATTGCAGCTTTTGATTAATCGAGTTTGAAATCAGGAATCTTTGAACAAGAATCAAGCTCGAATTGGCAAATACCATCAACAGATGTGATTTTTAATTTTGAGTAAAAGATCTTAATATTCTGCTAAGTTTAATATCCTTACTTTGTAGATAGGCCTGTTTTACAAGATTTAAATAATATACCTGACCTCTAAATCAAGATTGAATGCATAAAGAAGGTTCAGACCTTGAAATATTATTCTATCAATTCTTTAAAATTTCTAACCTCTTGGTTACGATGTTACGATGTATTGATAAGGTTTTATCCTATTATTTATGAGTACTTTGAAATACCAATATGACCTACTAGTCAAAGTTTGAGTATTTAATTGTTTCTTTAATTAACTGTCCTGACCTTTTGGTCATGATTTTTCTCCTTTCCTCTAATTGCTCTCACTTGTATCTCCAGCACCTTAAAATGTCTAACATTAGGTTTACAAGACTTTAATGCAAAAATAAAAATTTATTATGTATTTTTTAATTTAAAAAATTTTTAAATCAAGTATAATTGTATTATTATATATTTTGTCATGTAATTAATTAAATTTGTAAAAACATTTGATTTTGGTAAAAAAATTAAAGTGGCATCATCACCGACAATAGTAATAAAGCTTAAAAAAATATGAAGCATGTCAAGTTCATTATTTTTTTTAATTTTTTAATGGAAATTCGGTCATTGATAATATTACTATATTAATTATGAGAATGTGTACGTGCATTTAAAAAAATCTAATCCAATTAAAACTTTTTATTTAAGGGTATATTTTTATTTTTATTTTTTTTTTTAATGGGATTAATTTTTTCTAAAAAATTATTATAGGTTTATATTTTATGATAGCTAGCTAATACCTTAAATTCAGAAGACATCCTAACACTTTGATATAATTAATTTGGATGAAAGAAGAAGAAGTCATTTTAATTATTGTGGACTTTTGTGATAGTCAATTATGGATCAAATATAACAAAGGTATTGTTGTTTTTTAGTTTTGCCCAAAATTTTTTCTATATATTATTTTATAAAACTTTAAAAAAAATATGCGAAAACATCTTTTTCTAGCGTAATTAATTCTAGGGCTATAATAGACTTTTAATTGAAAATTTAACCTTTTGAAAGCTTAAATATCATTTAATTTAGAATTTAGTGGGTAGGTAATAAATATTCTTAAACCTTGCAAGTTTAGGTGTTATTTTCTCTTCTTTTTTTTTTTTAAATTTATATTTGTTGATTTCATATATTAATTTTATTATATGAATATTCTTTTAAATAGTTCCCTTACATATCTTCATGGCTAAGTTTTCGAAAAGATGGAATACACATGTTGAATCATAATTAATCAAATAGCAGAAAATGAAACATTAATGTTTAAAAAAAAAAACAAGGTATCATAATCATATATGATGTAGAAAGGCATGAATGACGAACAATAATTTTAAAATAGGATAATGTTAAATTACTTTTGTTAAAATTGAAAAAAGTAAATTCTTCATTGTGAGATTTTTATCATAATTTTTATAAATTTTATTTTTAAATAATATTAAAAATACAATTTTTTTTTTAATAAACTCATAGATACAATATAATGTAACGTAATAATATTAATTTTCGCTTGATTCATATTTTTTATGTTTATAATTATATTAATTTTATATTTTCATAAATCAAAATTATGCAATTCCATTAATTATGTAATTAAAAATATTTTTTTCAAAATTTTTATATATAAAAGGGATCGTAAATCTTAATTTTTGTCATTTATATTTTTTTAAATAAAAAAGATTCTTTGAGATTTTTTTCTTTATCTTGTTTTCATTATATCATCCTATATGATTACAGATCATAAATAATAAAATAAATAAAATAATATTTTGATCAAAATTTGAAAAAAAAAAAAATCATGAACAAACTCTTGGCAAAAGATATTCGTGGTCAAAAAGATAATGCTTGCGAAATAAACTTTTAAAAACATGGTAAAGGCCTTATTGCGTAGGGATTAAAAATAAAAGGATTAGGACTATGGGTAGATTGGTAATTTGAGTATATAAATTGTATTTATATTATATTTTAAGTGAGTACAATAAATTTTGGTAAATATAAATATAATTTATTTATTTATTAATGTATTAAAATTATAAAGAAGAATACGATTTTTTTATTATTTATTTGTTAAATAAATTATATTTGTATTATATAATTAAATACAAACAGATATTATCATTTAATTTTTCATAATTATCTATTTAAATAAAACTATCAAATTTAATTTAATTAATATTAATATAATATTTTTAAAATATATTTTAATATAAATATAATAAAAGTAAATTATTTATTATTTTAATTTTATAATTTTTATTTAATATAATTGTATATTATAATGTATATATAATTGAAAAATACTAAAATATAACCTAATTAAATGAATAAATTGACTAATAAATTGACTAATAAATAAATTTAAATAAAAATATAATTTTTTTATTAGTTGTGTCAAAAGTTATAAATACAAATACAATTCAATTTATTCATTATTCTTATGAATAATTTTTTTACATTAAATTTGTTTTTTGATTTATCTACAAACTTTTTACAAAAAATAATTTTTTTACATTAATTTATTTACAAATAAATAAATTTATATATGAAAATTTTTTTAACTTAAATTTATTTATTTACATTAAATTTGCAATCATCATCCCCGTGAGTGCAAACATGCAGAGTGTCAAACTCTATATGGACCAAACCGATTTCGTCCGTAATGAGAACTACTCAACGTTAAGCATTTAACCTGAAAGCACAAATTCCGAAAGTGACCCGACGGCATATCTAAAACGGATGTACGAACCAAAACACAATTAGTGGGCTCATGTGGGTCCCAGTTTTGAGGTCTAGATCAGAGAGCGTAGATGATAAAAATATACAGACAACCCTTCACCAACCAAACCAACGCTAACATCCAACTAACCACGGTTAAACTACCGGTCGACTTTTGCTACTCTGACGCCGTTTAATAACGGGAAAATCGAGTAGATGTTAAGAGGTAATGACCCGTCATCTGTCAAAGAACACGTGGTGGCACCAGAGACTGCTAGATTCTTAACTAATGCTCTCAGCCTAAAACGTGGATTCACCACATCCTGACTAGTGGAGATAAAATATTAATTCAACTTACAGCTGTCATGTCCCTACTGGTCAAATTGTACCGGCTCTTGACTCAATAGAAACGGTTAAATTACATAAATGGAATTTACGGAAAAGTCCTTCGGGTCAAAATGAAACTGGATTAACTCAACGCAAAATAGACCTAATGCTCATTAGCTTAACTGAAAATTGACCTAGCGCTTATCAAATTAACTGAAAATTTCTAATAAATTTGATGGAGTTTTATTGAATTGGGCAACGAATTGAAATAGTTGATTGAAAATTAAAAATTTTATTCAAGAATAATAATCTCTATTCCTAAGATTTTGCTATGACATTAACAAAAAAGCAGTGTTAAAGAACATAAATTCTGTGTACAAAATATTATTAATAAAAATAAATAATTGCACAATAATTAATATATTTAATATTATTAATAAAAAAATATTTATAAACATTTAATTTGCACTATATTAATAATTAATTTTTTTAATTTTTTAAAAAAACATATTTATGATATAAATATATATAGTTATGCGATAAAATCCTGTCCAAGATTTTTTTCTTTATTTGTGGCAGAAGAAATTTTTGGCATGTAAAGGAGCAACTTTAATTTGGCAAAAGAAGATGCGCCAGGGATGACTTTAGCAAAATAATAATATAATAATAAAAGTAAAATAAAATATAAAACCCGGTAATTACGGGTCCGAAAATGGAAAACGGGATCCTGACTCCCAAGTCCAAACAATGCCAGGATCTCGTTAGCTCCAGATCTCGTTCAAAATCGAAATTCAACAAAACCATTAAAGAACCGACAAATTCCGGTACATTGAGACAGTTGAATGCGGACCCAAGCACACGCATTCGACTGTGCCTATATATATATATATTAACGGGGGCGTTCCGTTTGGTGGGACCCAATCGCCATTGTGGTCCCCCTTCACGCTCTTTAGACACTGCCACTGGCCCACGCTTCTCCCTTGCGCACCACTATAAGTAGGGAACGTCGAGCACCTCCGTCTCTCGCTCTTTAGCAGTAGCTTTGGTCGTTTCTTCTCCAGATACTTCTTACTGTCTTTCGCCTTTCACGTCCTTTCCACACGTTACAGCACTGTACCTACACATTGAAACACCTTCTCTGTTTGTTTCTTGAGAAAGTTGACTAGAAATCCGTCGTTTTCCGCTCGTTGCTTGCAAATCATTGCTCTCTGTTTGATCTTTTTGCTCGAAAACCGTTTTTTCCTTGTGATCTAACACTCTTTCACAATTCGGAGGTATGATTTTGTTTCGTTATGTCTTTTTGTGTTGTTTGTTTTTGAATTAACGTGGTGAATCGCTTGTTTATATGAGAATTATATAAGATTTTTTCTTTTTTGTCGTTCTTTACGTTTTGTTTTTCCATTTGTGCTATCTTCGTTGTATTTCGTGTACTCAACTGTTCATTTTGTTCTGAGTCTTTTGAAGCTCATTCCTCTACTTATTTACACGTTATGATTTGCTTTAATTATGTAAATATTGAAACGTTTGCATATTCATGGTCTACACTTTATCACAGTCCACATTCAGTGGAATTAAACTTTTGTTTTTCCGTTCTTTTGACTGATTGACATTATATATATTGCAGGATAATGGCACAGTTTCATTTTCATAACGATGAGCTTGAATACGTCGTAGATGATTACTATGACGTCTCTGATTTTGAGGACGATCCTTTTGGTGACGTCGAGTCTCCCAGAAATAACAACTTCGATTCTGTTGACTCAGACTTTGAAGATGATTTCGCCAAGGTAAGTCTGTACTAATTTGATCAAATCTGATAGGAATTTTTTTCTGTAAGCGAATCATTTTGAATGATGATTATGGTTTGCCGCTATACAGAGTAATTCAAAGACTGATACCTCTGCTTTGGAAGCAAGAAATGGAAAAGATATACAGGGAATTCCTTGGGAGAGGCTCAATTTTACGAGAGATAAGTACCGTGAGACTAGATTAAAGCAGTACAAAAATTATGAGAACCTTTCTCGTTCTCGTGAAGACCTTGAGAAGGTTAGTTTCTATATTTGTAAGCGAATTACTCTTTTTTATTTTAATTTTTTTTGAATTTTTAAAATCTGCGCTCAAAGTACAGGTTAGATTTGCTCAGTACGTGGAAGCAATCTTATTTTGATTTCTGTTCTTTTGTATTTCCAACAAGGATTAGTATTTTTAGATTAGTTATTGTTACTGATTTTAATTAAGAGGAATTTGTTTGAGATTTCACTGTTGTGCCATTTGACCATGGATTTATACTTTTTAGATTCTGAATGGACTTAGTGGTAAACTGATGGTTTTTTAAATTATTTTCTATTTTTTTGGATTTTGAACAGAAATTTTCATCCTTCTAGTTTTCCAATAAGAAAAATCCTCCCTTTCACTCTATAAATCTTTCTATGTTGCTCTTGACGATTGGCCTTTTCTTGTTCTTGGTGCTCGTGACTTTTTTCTCTTATGGATTTAAAGATTGATTCCTTCATAAATGATTGTAAATAAGCTCCTAATTTAACTTTGTCTGCAAGCCTGGAGCGTGAACGTTTTTCAGAATTGTTTCTAAATGTATTGTGTTGACAGGAGTGCTTGGAAGTAGAGAAGGGAAAGACCTTCTACGACTTTCAGTTTAACACAAGGCTCGTCAAATCAACAATCGTGCATTTTCAGGTAGAGAAACTGGTGTCATCTCTCTCAAATTTTTGATTGTTCAGAGTCTCCAGGGCCATAGTTTTTTAACTGATTTTAAGACAAAACACCTTAGATTTAGACTTTTAGTTTCGTGTTTAAATTTTCGTTTTCATATAAATTATTTTAAGCATCTTTTAATATAAACCAACATTTGTTGTAAAGATACATTGAAGGTTCATGTGACCCATCGACCTCTGATTATCCTAATCTAAAAGTTCAAATTTGCATTTTGATTTTTCATTTGTACTAGGGAAACAGTTGTGTAAGATTTCTTTGTACTGTTTGGCATTTTCGTCTTCATATGAAAAAGAAATCACTTTTACGCATGCTTGTGGTTCAGGTTTTATGAATAGTCATCTTTAATAATTATAATTGTTCTGAGATATCATCATATTTTTGTCATATTAGCCTTTTAAGTTTTGCAGGTCTTGTGACTATTTTATTATCCTTTATCGAAATTATTATGTATGATTCTAGCTCTGTGCCTCGACCATTCATTGGAAGGTATGGAGCTCGCTTTTATGCTAGGTTTAAATGGAATTTTTTACTCAAAGAAACAGGTCAATTACATACACAGCTAATTTAATTTTCAGAACTGTTTTGGATTTAACTATGGTCATCCTCGGCCATTATCACTGACCTGGCAGATTTTCAAACTGTTGATATAATCTAGCCTTAAATTTAGCTCATTTTTGTCAAGTTTGGTATGGTATAGACCCAAAACCAGCCATGTGTTCCAGAGGTGTTTTAAAATTACAGTTTGGTAACTTGTTTTCTTCAATGTTCAAACGAGGGGATCAGCTTTCAGCCTTGAGTATCTGAGATCAAGATTGGAAAATCCTCTGTAATTGGTCTGTAGGAACCTTCCTATTTTTTCTGCTTTAATTTTAAAGTTCAGCCGTTCTTGTAATTAAAAATAAACACCTCTATTTTTGTCCTTACGTCTCCTACAGGGATCCCTTTAATACCAGCTTCAATCAGTTTGCAGGTTTCACAAAAACTACTTCTATTGACAATTCATTTTGCAAGATTCGATTACTGTTTTTTGAACGTTGTTTTCTTAAATAACTGAAACCTTTTTTGTCTGAAATATGCTAAAGAAGCACCCAGTTCAAAGTATCAAGTTGGGCTTTATATTCTATCAATCCTCTTGTGCAGATTTATGAAGGATGCGTGCATTAACTGTTGCTAGTTTTGTAATAAAATTAGGTGACCAAACTTTTCCGAAGGTTCAATGTTGAACAGACATGATTAAAATGCCAAGTTACAGGTATCAATGCTTCATGGCTTGTATAACTTGGCATCTATTGGATTGCAAATCAATGTGCTAGTGTCGACACCTTTTAGATTCTATGGATTTGGATAACTATAGTAGTTTTATTAATAAGCTTTGTTACTCATCAACATGGATACATGCTTAGATACTCACCCAAAACGTACATCTTGCTTGAATCCACACATGCACACAGACACCACTGTATAAATCTCAAATATATAATGGTGAGTGATGCTGACACTCATCAATGCCGACTCGGTTTTGTCTGGTGCACGAAACACCTCTTCAGTTTTTGAGCCTTTCCCTCCCTGTCTGTTATGAATGCTATGTTGCTTGTTAACAATCCTTGATTGCCAATTTTACAGCATATTTTCTTCTGAATATGAATGATCAATGTCACTCTGCATGGTGTTTTTATTTAGCATTCTGATGATTTCAGCTTTGTATGTGCTGTTTCTAGTGGACTTCTGAATATAACTATGTGAATTTAACCCTGTGGCATTTAGGATTGCAATTTTCTCTTATTTCAGCCTATAAAGCAGGGTGGGAGTTATATCTGAGCAGCTGGCGCAATAAGGGTACATTGTTTATATGGTATGATAGGAAAATATTTGAGCATTTAAGAGGCTTCTAGCGCAATTCCTATAGTTTAGCATGGATGAGTCCCGCTCATGAGGGGACTATTTCGGACTACATCCACACATTGTTCATTATATATTGTTGGATGCATTTTGAACTACTTTTTCTCATGTGTATGAATTTCCCGGTCAAATTAGTCCATTAATGTCATTATCTTTTGCAGATCTTAGCGCATGCCTTATCAATGTTAAATAGTCATTTGTTTTATGGTTTTAATTTTTGAAGAAGCATTCTGTATGTCTTATGAACCACATAACCTTGAAATGAACTTGCATGTATGTGATTAAAGAGATATGACTAACTACTCCAAAGATGGTGATTCATCCAGCCAGTTCAATCCACTTGTCATTCGTCACACCTTTTCTGATGCACTATCTTAGTTCACATCTGAATCCTGTGTCCAAGTCCTCATGGCTGGAAGACTGATCAACATGATAGCTTGTGAGAGTCTGGAATTAACGTTATCATCCCCTAATGGATCCAGAAATTTTGAACCTTGTCTTGAAGATTTGTATTAGAACTTCCATATCTTAGATGGCCCTAGCATATTCTTCTAAATAGATTATTTTATGAATCATAGGCTTTCTTGCTTAAGTTAATACCGTGTTTGATGGGTTTGCCAATTGTTGCTTGTCTTCCCCTGTGCAGTTGAGGAATTTGTTATGGGCAACGTCCAAGCATGATGTGTACCTAATGCAAAACTATTCTGTAATGCATTGGTCTTCATTGCTTCGTAGGAGCAAAGAAGTGATCAACGTGGCAAAGCCAATTGTTCCAACCCTGGTACGTAGCTTCCTGAGCAAGATGTTACAAGAGTGTTGCCTGCTTATTTGCTGCTGCAAAATGGTCTGAACTGGTTTCCTGATGGCAGGAACGGCCTGGATTGTTAGCTCAGCCTCTGAGTAGAGTGCAGATAAGCACAATGTCTGTTAAAGACAACTTGATGGTTGCTGGTGGTTTTCACGGGGAGCTCATTTGCAAGGTAAGAAATGACGATATTGAATTTCTCTATTTCAATATGCAGTAATAAATTTGTATTTAGTTCTACCTGCATCCTCATATGCCTTCTTTTGGTTGTCCAGTATTTAAATCAACCAGGGGTTGTATTTTGCACCAAACTAACAACAGATGATAATGCCATCACTAATGCAGTGGACATGTACCGTAGCCCCAAGTAAGGAACTGACAGCTTTGCTTTATTGAATATTTTAGCATCATTCCTTTCTCTCTTTCGGTAAGTAGTGTAATTGTGCCTTCTCTGTATAGTGGTTCAAAGCGGGTCATAGCAGCCAACAACGATGCTCAAGTTAGAATATTTGACGCAGAAAATTTTTCTTGCCTTAACTGCTTCTCATTCGACTGGTCTGTTAATGTGAGTTCTTCTTTGTAATCATTTAATGTTGGGTTGTGATTGATTGTGAGACACTTTTTTTTCATACTAACTAATTTTTTTGTTTGTTTGCTTTCCAGAATACCTCAGTTAGTCCTGACGGTAAATTGCTAGCAATTCTTGGTGACAGCACAGATTGCTTAATAGCTGATGCTCAGTCTGGTAAAGTCACCGGGAACCTTAAAGGCCACTTGGACTACTCCTTTGCTTCAGTTTGGCACCCAGATGGACAAATTTTAGCTACTGGGAATCAGGACACTACTTGCAGGCTGTGGGACATAAGGAACCTATCACGTTCCCTGGCCGTGTTGAAGGGAAATATGGGTGCCATTAGAGCTCTTAAGTTCTCCTCAGACGGTCGATTTCTGGGTATGGCTGAACCCGCAGACTTTGTTCATGTCTTCGATACAGAATCTGGGTATATCAAATGCCAGCAGATTGATATATTTGGCGAAATTGCCGGAATATCATTCAGCCCAGATACCGAATCTCTATTTATCGGTGTTGCCGATCGCACCTACGGAAGTTTGTTGGAGTTCAACAAGAGGCATTACAATAATTATTTGGACTCCATATTCTAATAGAGTGTTTGTTGAAAACTACGAAGAATATGTATTTCCCATAGCCAAGTTTCTCATTTTAAAGTGTGTTTAAAGCTTGAACTTTGCTGTATATTCTTACCAAATGTAGTATATTATACTAGAGACTCCAATATGTTTGGCCTTAGGAAAGCCATTTCTGTGGAGGTGATTTTTTGAGCTAGCAGGAATGGAGTAAGCATAAATTTTGTTCTTGTAAATGGTTCGGTTCATTTATCAAAATATATTTAGTCGAATCTTTGATAGTTACGTGCAATGTTGTTACCGAAATTTTTCTTTTGCTAATCTTTCATTTTTAATACAAATTCTTCACGCAAGATAACTTCTCTAATGGGATACCAAAGGCGACGTGCGTGGAATGGAAACTAAATTGATATCATTTTGTACAAATGGAATGAGATGATTTACGCACTCCTCATGGATTTGTGAAGTGTTCTGAAAGTGATCTTCCAATGCTTCATATGCGGTTGCGTACTTGGATTTTTCAAACTCAAGATTTGAAGGATTGCTTTCAAAATCTATACATCCGGCTGCCCCCTACCAAAATAAATTTCATTAATATTTTGATTTTCTGTTCATTAGTAGCAAATAGGTTTGAAAATTTGAAATTAATACTATTATTATTTTGCTCTTGGTTAGGTGGAGCTAAAACGTTGTAACGTGTTAAGAAAACAATTGAAGATAGTCAACTGTATTCAATCCAACCCTACCCATGTGCAAGAATTTAAGGCAACCTCTCTTCTCAAATGTCGGCATATTCTGATTTGTTGACATTAAAATGAAATGGAAGACCAATATGAGTCATGTTATAACCTTTGACTATAACCCATTTTATGTTTCATTTTGGATGGACGCAATTATTCCAATGAAGTGATGCCCTCTTCAATCAGTTGTCTAGAAATTTTTAGATGGAATAATGACACACCAACATTAGATTGTGATTTCATTCATACCATATACACTAATAGAAGTAGATTTCTTTGTAATTTTAAATCATTTAAATTCCAAATATTGTGTAATTTTTCTCATATAACTTTGCAAACTTTCTCCCACTTAGTCCAATAGGACCAAATACAACGAACTGGGTCAATTGAAAGTATTAATAGATGCACATATAGTATAATTTAAAATTTAAACCCGTTTAAATATTTAGATAAAAATACATTTACTTCTAGAGAAGTTTGAACTCTTACCCACAGGATGTGGCCAATTAAAATTGGAGTTGATAAGGGAGATGGTAAATAAACCCATCAAATTGTGTAATTATTTTTTTATTACTTTTTAATTAAACTATTATTGTAAATAAAATAGAAGATAATTAAACAAATATTTGGATTTAATATTGCCCCAATGATATGCTACTAATAATAAATTTTACACCATTTAAAGAATTAAATTATTAGAGAGGTTATATGAATAAAAATGTGGGAGAATTTGCCTTTTATATATATATATATATGAACTAAATAATTACATTAATATAAACTCTGTTGCACAACGCCAAAGACTAAAAGAACTTCTGTAAAAATAAAAATATTTTCAATAAATCAAATGGAGAATAATTTGAAAAAGGAAATGTAATTACATCGTAGTTTGGGGACCATGATAAACAAATTGAGGGCCCAAAGCACAAAAGTCGTAATTAGTATAAGTTGACCAATATGGGCCGAATTGAGAATGGTGTAACCCAGCAGCTGGCGAAGGGTTAAACCCTAGAAATGGGTTAGAAAAAAAGGCTCACCCAACTTACAAAGGACGGCAAAGAGTTTTACAATTTCAAATGCAAGCATAAACACCACCGCTACCGCCGCCACCATCTCCTCGGTCCGATTCACACTCCATCATTGCAGTTGTATCACCACTCACCACCACCTATCACCATCAACATCCTCCTGATCACTTCCACTTTCTTTATAATTTCAATTAAAATTAGAAACTAATATTATCAGTGACAGTGATACAAACTCTTTGGATAACTTATACGATACAAATTAATGTAATATATAATAGGTTGTAATATCTAAATAATAATTTTAGAGATACAAACTATTGACATAAATTATATTATACAAATTGATATAATATGATAATTTGTACCAAATTATGTCAATATATTGCAATTTGTATAAAAAATTTATATCTCTAATATTTTTTATAAAAGAAATTAGGTTTGTTATATACTCGGACTACTAAAGAATAAATTCGAATAATGCAATATATAAATTATAAAACAATATCATTTTAATAACATTTAATCTATTATTGCATGGTTAATTAATTTAAGGTATGTTCATAGTTTTTGTACATTCCTTAAATTTTAAAACAAAACAATTAACTAAATCTTTAATAAATATTTATTTTTCTTTGACTATTAAATAATCACTTATATTTGATTGCTCATAATTTCATTCGAAAACAAGAAATTTTATTATAAAATATAGATTTAATAATACAAAATTTTACAGTGATATTAATTTTCACACCTTTAAAATTTTTTTTTTTTTTTTTGTTACATGTTATATGACATACAATCACGTAAATGGGTGAAATTATTGGAGGCTTGCTCATTTTTATCCATATCACAAAGGGACAAACATTAATAAATTTATTTATATTTTGTTTGGTAGGCTCAATTAAATTCTCTTTGGTATACTATAATGAAATTAATGCTTAAAAACCTTAAATGAACCATTTACATTCTCTAGTTTTGAACAAAAATCATCCCATTTGGAAAGCGTAAGAAAAAGAACTAAAAACAAATAATTGCGTGGAGATGAGTTGGGCTTGAATATTGAGATAACCCACCCTCACCAAATCCATCGAAATATCTCATAAAAATTGATACGAATATGACAAGAAATAGCTTCCCCAGGCAATAAATTCTTCACCAAATTTCCAAGAAAACATCATTTTCTTCTTTTATATTGTAACCTTTACAGCTCAGGAAAGACATTTTCACAAACATGTAATGATCATTAACTTTTGACTTTCCTGCTGACACGATTGTGTTGTGTATGCTGACACGATTCAATTTCCTGCTAACTTAAGAAAAATGCTAGTGATTGAGGTGGAACCATTTTAACCTAGTATCTACAACAACAACAACAACAACAACAACAACAACAAATGTTGAGAAATATCCTCCAATTGCAATTGCATTTTGCTTATAATTTTGACATCATCTTATAATCAACATCATAACTTCCATGCAATTTCTTGCTTTTAGTTACCATAAAGAAAAAGGAAATTTGGCAAAAAGATAAATTATATACACATTTTTCTTAAATTTATTCAAATGTATATTTTAATTTTAAATTTTTTAAAAATATTTATGAAAATTTTTAAATTCGTTAGTTTAATCTATAAAATTAAATAAAAATAGTTTAATATATTTAATTTTCAAAATAATTCTAATTAAAAAAATTATAATATATTTTTAAGTTTCACATACCTATACTTAGATTTCATCCCATTCTTTTTTTCATACACATTGTAATAAATTAAACACAAGCGAGTGAAAAAAAGAAATTATTTACTGATGCTATATTATAAATCATCCGACTGAATCTCTAATGAAAAATAAACTCCAAATATGTTAACAATGTATTTAAATCATCTATCCTTTCAATTTTGTATTTTGTCTACTAAAAGAAATATGCACCCATACTTGTATTTTCATATATCAATAAAAAGAAGTAAATTTAAATTTAAGATGCAAAGACAACCACGACTCATAAGAACACATTTTTCCTATGTCTCCCAAAAGTGATACCTACACGAGAAGAACAACAAATATAACTTAGTAGAAGACTTAATACCCACGGAATATTCAAAATCTTAGATCATATTATTAAGTATCAGTCATTGAATTTTAAGCATGATAATAGAAATGTAATGTGTCATTGCCTAAATAATTGAGTAGACTTCAATACAAAAATATTCACATAATTATATTATTAAAAAATTATATAATAAATTATAATTATGGTAATATAATTAAAAAATTTTGTAATTTTGACTATAAAAAAATAAAAAAAACCTCGAGAGTTATGTGACAATTCCCTTTGAACTTACTACGTTGACTAATTCTACTTCCACTTCCCTTTGAACTTACATCACGGGGTCCGCAGTAATAGCCTTGGACACGTGTCGATATTATAAGAGTTACCGGTTAGAAAAAAAAAAACGGCCGCGTGAAATTGAATAGAAAGACTGAAACCGCGTCCACAGTCTTTTTTTGTTTTTTTTTGTCAGGTTGGGCCCCACATCGTTCTATATTGGACTTCCCTTCCGCTTCAAGCATACGGAAAAACGCCTTTCTTTTCTGGAACGTACTGTATCTATAAAAGCTACCGTCAATTTATTTTCTCACGATATTTTGACCGATTATTGATTATTTCAATTCGACCGTCATATTATTTTTTTAACTATAAAAATACGCTTTTGATAATACATAACGCAGGCTCTTTTTTGGATTTTGAATTCGGATAATTATGTTTAATATTTTTTTATTAATTTATATAAAAAATTTATATTTAATGACGACTCGTTAATAAATTATATTTTATTTTAAAATTTATGAGTAACTGTTATCAATATTATATTTGAATATTTTATACAAATCAATTTTGCACTTCTTAAACTAATTTTAATATATATATCTTTTAAAATTTTTCTAAATTCAAGTATTTTCATATGACATATTACTAAATTTATAATTTATGGTAGATTACAACTAATGAAACTGACATACGGGTGAAAATTCTTAATAAACAACATTACCCTACTGTCCTTATACAATAAACTGAAGCTAAAATCCAGCAAATAGCGTATGATAATGCACGATGAAAACTATAAACAAACCGTCGTTATCTTGGCTTCGATTCCATTTTAATTAGCTTAAACAAATTACCGACTAAATCATGCGCCGCTTAAGGCACATTAGAAAGTATTTATGGACATAATTATAGACACGTAGCTACGTAGACGTAATACCAAATTTGTTTTTTAATTTGATAATATGTTTTGCAATAGAAATTTAGTGAGTAATGCGTGATGATTATGTCTTTATGGTTGATTATTAAATTCAAATTCTTCACATTTTAGTGTAAATAATTTACAATATATTCAATTTAAAAAAATATATATACAATGTATGAAGTTATCACCAAAAAAACATCATTTTCTTTTCGTTGTTAAATCCAAATCACAAGAAAATATCATCAATTAAATATTGCATCATTGCTTACATATTTGTTTATAATCACTTAAGTGATTCTTGAACGATTACCATTTTTTTTTTCTTTTAATTTATGTGAATAATTGCTTGCATAAATAAATAGTGGGAAAAAAAAAAAAAAGAAGGGGGAGCGAAGCACGTGTTATGGGTTTCGGACTCCCGCCCGACATGGTCCAATATTCATTCCCGATCCTCGTTAATCCACCTTGGTCTTAACCTACGTTACGCTTCACTTACTCGCATTTTCTTCTACTCATGGTCAAGCCCACGACAAAATATTTTTTCTTCTACGAGAATTACGACGCGTGGGTGTACATTCTACTGAATGTTATGAGGTTAACGCTATCCCCAATTTACGCGCGATTGGTACGCGTGGGTCAAAAACTTTAATAAACGTGCGGTTACAAAGTCCAAACTCTTTCAGTAGCAACTGGGGCCGCAAATGAAGAGCTTGTCACTGGCATTACTCTTGCACGTGACTTGTTCTTTACTTCACCCATGAACCGAACCGCGGTCAACACTTATTAACCACGGTTAGCTTTAATTCGTCAATGATGTTCAGCCTTGCCACGAGGTTCACCTCACGCCTTTCGATAGAAAGAATCTCAGCCGTTGGATATGAAACAATGACGTCATTTTTTTAAAATTTGAACAATCGCGTCATTAAATGCCTTTGTTTAGCTATCTTTCGGGACCGAGCAACGAAATAAAAATATTGAATATTATTAATAAAAAATAAAGTTCATATTTAAATTTTTTAGGTTAATTTATGCTAATTTGTATTTATTTAGATGTCATTGCGTAACGCATTAATTGTGATAATATAAAATAATAATTTTGACAAAATTATTATATTAATTATTATGCAACCATTTTTCAACTATTTTTTAATAAATCCAATTAGATTTTAAATTGGATCAATAAGGGGGGTGACATTGGGTTAGATTAGCGTGTGAAATTTATAGGTCATAGTGGACTATAAAGCGTTTTTCTTTTAACTAATTTTCTCTATAGGCTTCTTTTTATGCATTTTTCAAAAATAAAGACGAAAGAAAATGAAGATTAGGCTCTTAAATAACTTATTTATATTTTTATATTTATTATTTATAATAATTTTTATATTTAATATAATAATTAATTATAAATTTTAATATATTAAAAAATATAACTTTAACAAAATTTATTTTTAAAATTTTTATTTTAATAACTATAATTTAATTTTTTTAAATATTGGTATTACAATCAATAATGCTCACTTGTATTATTACAGTATTAATTTAGAAAATAACTATTTTAAAAATATTTAAATTAAACAATATTCAATCTAATAGAAAAAATGTCGTTTAAGCTAATTATTTTTTCTTTCTTAATGTACAAATAAATTTTTAATAAATAATATTTTAATAAAAAATAATTCCTTAAATTATATTTTTTCCTTTAAAATCAAAATTATTATTTATTTGTTTTTAAGAAATAACCAAATAAAAATTTCCATTAAATGACCCGTCCCATGTCATATCATTTCATAAAGGTCTACGGTTGTCACCTTCTCCAATAATTCAAATAATTTTTTTCTTTTTTTAATTTCTTCAAACTAGAAATGGAGAAAGTAGGTGACCCATTAATGGATCCCATCCGTTTCATCAACTGCCTCACTTGACGCACAAACTCTCTCGAGTCTTATCCTATCCCTACGAATACTCATTGATTAATTATAATTAATAAATGTCAAAGTATTACTGTATTAGCCGTATAATTTATGCAATCTTATTAATAATTGAATGACATTTAGAGTCCGGAGCGGAGCGTGCAATTGTCAACAATGAAAAAGAAAGGACAACAGCAATGTGAAAGCACGCGTACATATGATCTACAAGTTTCAATGAGTACTAAGGAACGATCCCACTTGCATCTGACGATTACAGCTAAGTCAGATGTAAGTGAAGAACAGGTGTCTGTTGATGAATGCATCACGTGTACACGTGTAAACGAATTAGTGGTCTAAGTTCATTGATTGAAGAAGTCTTATGTCATTAATAGTGGTGGCCAGATGAGAGAATGACTTGCAATTTTAATAATCGAATTATAATTAAAATTAACGATCGGATTTACCCAGAGTTAATCTCTCGTTCTGTTATATAATGGGTGAAGTTGCTAACGCAATCCCACGAAAGTAAGGCTGAGAGATAAACACAGAGAGATCGAGCGAGAGCGAGATAGAGAGAGAGAGAGAGACAGAGAGAGCGTGCTGGAGAGCTCAAATCATTCTGCTACTTTGATTTTTGTTTCAGTTCTTTAAAATTCTCCCATCTGTAGTTTCCCGCTTCTCTGAATCCCTTTCTGTTAATCATCTGTCTTTCAAAAAAATCTGATTTTGGGGTTTGTTTTCAAAACAAAAACAATGGATAAAAAGCAAACTTAGAAGGATTTCTCGAAAGCCAGGTGTTTTCAGAATCGAGATCCAGTTTTTCTAAACTTAGTTTTTGTGGTTAATTTTCCGAAAATCTTTTTTTTTTTTAATTTTTTTCTCTTTTTATAAGTTTTTTGGTTAGTTGAATCAGCTTGGAGGGTTGTTTTTGTTTCCCTTGGAGTTGTTTTTTAGAGTTTTTGAATTGAAGGGGTTGTCTATTTAAAACCTCTTTGATCAAATTTGTTTGTTAAAATTAAAACCTGTTCTTTAATTTTGGAAAGATTCAGGTTGGATTTTATTTTTGTTTATTTTATTTTTAACCCAATTTTCACTTAGTGTTTGATCAGTTTAGAAATGACAGCTACAATGGATTTCAACAGTAGCAGATCAGTTCAATCAGATCAATTTGGAGGAGAACTAATGGAAGCACTTGAACCTTTTATGAAAAGTGCTTCTGCTGCTTCTTCACCAACCTCTTCTCCTTCTGAAATTGCTTCTTCTTCTTCTTCTCCTCTCCCTTCAACTTCTTATGGTGACCTACCATTTTCTTCTTCATTCCCATCAACTTCACCACAAACACAGCCCAGTTTGTACCCTGGTGGATGCTCTACATCGTTAACCCCTTTCTTTTCTAGTGGGTTCTCGATCAATGATCCTTTGTTAGGTCTTCATCAGCAACAGCAACAGGGAACAACAATAGGGCTCAACAGCCTTAACCCATTTCAGATTCAGCAGATTCAAGAGCAGATCCAGCTTCAAAATCAAAATTTTTGGCTACAAGAACAACCAAAGAATAAACTTTATCGTCAAGGTTTGAATTTTCTTTCTCCTAAGCCTGTCCCAATGAAGCAAGTGGGTTATCCTCCACCGAAACCTACGAAACTCTACAGAGGAGTTCGACAGCGTCATTGGGGAAAATGGGTAGCAGAGATCCGTTTACCCAATAACCGTACCCGGCTCTGGCTCGGCACTTTTGATACTGCAGAAGAAGCAGCTTTGGCTTATGATAAGGCAGCTTACAAGCTACGTGGTGACTTTGCTCGCCTCAACTTTCCAAATCTCCGCCATAATGGTTCCCACATAGGCGGTGAGTTCGGCGAATACAAGCCTCTCCATTCCTCGGTTGATGCGAAACTGTCGGCCATATGCGAAAGCTTGGCTGAGTCGCAAAAACAGGGGAAGAGGGAGAAGCAGGTTAACTCTGCCGAGAAGAAACGAAACCGTTCCGTTGTGGAAGAGTCTAAGAAAAGTGTTGACGTCGAAGAAACCATCGTCAGCAATGGCATTGGTGGTGTTAAGGTGGAGTGCAGTTCGAGTGATGGGTCAGCTGGGTCTTCTCCTTTGTCGGATTTGACTTTCCAGGATTTCACTGAACCTGTTTTGGACATGAATTCGGAGAATTTCATGTTGCAGAAGTACCCATCTTATGAAATTGATTGGGCTTCTATTTTATCTTGATTTGGTTTTAGTTGAGTTGTTTATTTAGTAAGTCTCGGTTCATGTTGTTTGTTTGTAAACTGTAGTGGGGTTAGGGTTAAACTAAGTTTTTAGGGTCTTTCATGGCTACTGCACTGGAGTTTTTGGCAGTTGCAGAGCCGATCTAAGTTTTAATATTTCTGTTTATGTAAATCTCCCCCATGCTCAACTGGTTTGTCACTTTGAAGAGGGGAGACTTCTCTGTGTATTGTCCTGTAATTGAATTTGGTCATTGTATTAAATAGTAGTATTAATTTTTTGTTGTATATTCCTACTCTCAATTTCTTGCTTTTGAGATTGAATTTTTTTGAATTAATGAATCATATAAGCATGATTGGAAATAATAAAATGGGCGGTGCAACCCCAGTTAATATCATCCTGTTTATGTATTGTGGTTGTAGGTTTCGGGAATTTCTGATCAATTATTTGCCCATTGCCCATTTGCTTTTGAGAGTCGTTGAATTGAAATCAATTTGTGTTCCATTTAATGATGGTGGGTACATTGATAATTGATTCTCACGTTTCAGGCTTGAATTATGGAATAGTTAGCGAGAAGCAAAATTTTCGGACTTTTCCGGGCTGAACCTCCAAAGCCTTGACGTTTTCCGAACATAAAATTATGGGTAATCAAATTAAATTGTTCCTTAACCTAAGTCTATTATTATTGACGGAGAAATCTATTAAACTAAAGTGGTGGATACTTAATTTTCTTCGTATCCAATGAGTTTACGGGGTAGACTAATCTCAATAGAGATGAAAAGAGAAACGGGAAATCTGAAAGATACTAAAGAATACAGAAACAAACAATGGGCTCTACTGTCCAACGCTTTGTACTTAAAAAATTTTTGTTCAATGAATTTTCTACTTGACGAGTCTTGAATTTTTTTATTCTCATTTGTGTTTTACTTTTTTGAAAACAAAGGGAATCCAAATCATGTTTTTTTTTATTTCCATTTTTTATTCCTATTGGTACCAATACGTGAAGCAAGCAGCCTAATCTTTACTCATGGAAATTCACGGAATTGACCATATTTTAGAATTGATTTGCAAAATTAATTAATCAGGTTACGAAATATTTTTTCAATTAAGGAACTAATTTTTGTACAATTTTACCTCTGCAGTCAAAACTCTAAAAATCAGACTTTCAAAACTTCAAACTTTTGCTAGTCACATAAATCCAAAAAATGAAATTGAGAACAAAAGCCTACTGAAGTTTTGTAGGCACTCGACTTACTTATGTTTACACAACGTTTGTCGACACAAGAGGAAGACAATTTTGATTCAGTGTCTTCTCATTTACAGTGGAAATTTCTACAAATCGGTGAAGAGTTTTCCAAAAAAATTCTAAAATTTTTTGCCATGCAAATCTTAGCTGTTAAGTTCTGATTCAAATGTAAAAAAAAATATATATATATATTCGTTTTTGTTGTTAATGGGTGTAAAATTACTTGAAAATGAACCGAAAACCCTAATGCATCACTTTTGAGTGTAGTATTGTATATAGCTTGAAAATTGCATGTATTCGAATGTGAAATCAATTGCAATTGAGAGTAATAACTGGATTGGAGTTGAAGGTTTACTCTTGATAATTTCGTATGCAGCTCAATCAATATTTTCAAGCACAGTATAGAAATAAATTATGATTGAAAATGTCAATTGACTGCACTCGAAAGTATTCAAAACTCTCTATCTTCGAGTGTAGTGTAGTCGAAACTCTCAAACACAGTATAAAAAAATGAACTCGAAAGCCTTCTTAACCCAAAACCAGTAATTTTTGAAGACTCATTACTACTTGCTTTGCTAACTTCATCCATCACATTTTAGATTTGATTCCATGATGATATTTAAATAAATGTTAATGTTAATATGCATATGGCGTTTCGTAAAATTACATTTTACCTGAAACAAATGAAAAATGAGTTGAGTTTGATTGTATGAACTTTGCTTAGATATTTATAAGATTGTCATTATATGAAATGATGCCTATATATCAAGGCAGGCTTACTTTTGAGATTAGTACTTGAAAATAAAATTCACATTCGATCTTATTTTCGAGTTTGTCAACCTCTGTTAAACCAGTTTTCGACTCACACATATATGAAATTCATATTGGTCAATGAAAGAAATCAACATTCTAAAATTTGCTGGAATATTGAAAAAAAATTAAGCTTCTGTGAAAGAAAAATGTTCAAATTGCAAGTTTAATTTCTCACTTTTTAATTTTGCAATGGCTTGTGAGTAGTGACCAAAAGTTTGTAAGAGTTCGATTTTTAGAATCATGACCGCGAGACTTCAGTCAATTTTAAAAGAAGTTTTATAACTTGATTAGTTTTGTAAATTTAAATTGGCCTCAAAATATGGTCAATTTTGTAAAATTATCTTTAATTATTTGAGAATTACTAAAACAAGATTTTTAAATTATAAAGATTGACAAATATCTCCCACCATTTTTTTTGATGACATCTATCCTCTATTAGAAATTTGAAAGTTTACACAATAAACAGTCTCTTATTAAAATATTTATGATAAATACTTCTTAGTTCTAACAGTAATTTCTTGCATTAAAGATAAAGATACATATTTTTATCATATAATTTTTTCAATTTTATTATATAAATTTCTCACTTTATCATACAGACTCCCGAATTAAAATAATTATTTTTTTAAAATTTAAATTTAATTTATTATACTTTATACTAAAAAAATTCATAAATTAAATTTAAAATACTTTTATTTTATATTCATAAAAATTTATGAACTTATTTTTATTTTATAATTTAAATTAAAAAAATTATATTTTAAAAATTAAATAAAAGTAAGTTAAATATTCTATTTAAATTATTGAATGACTATGATAATTTATAATATAAAAAATATAATTTATAATTTTTCAGCATTTTAAAAAAAATTTATTAAATATAAATATAAAATTATAAATTAATTTTTTTATTTTTTTAGTATAATATATTATAAATTAAATTTAAAATATATTTTTAATAAATTTAATTATTTTAATTGAAGAGTCTATAAGATAAAAATTAAAAATTTATGTAATAAAAGTATATATTTTTATCTTTAATAAAAAATTTTTTATCATTTCTACAAATTATAATAAAATAGTTATTATAAATATTTTGATGAAAAGATAATTTTTATTTTAAAAAATTATAAAAAATACTTTTTAAATATTTTTGAATAAATAATAAATATTATTTTAAAAAATCACAAAAAATATTTATCATTTCTCTCATTCAAATTACGATACTAGAGTGAGTTTACGATGTTGGAGTACATATGCATTTGTTCTGTAATAAGTGATTCATTGTATTTGTATATCAGCAACAGGGGACAAGGTGTGAAAGCAAACAAAGAAAAGGTTTCGAACTAAACAATCTGTTTTATATCAACACTTTGCCAACAAATGTAGACAAACTTTGGAACCACGCATCAATAATATTTTTGAATCGCTTTTAGAGCAATATCTATCATCAATAATTTTGTCTCATTTGCATAGTAGATTGATTCCATGCATTCACCTTGTTCTAGAATTTCGTTCCTATATATAAATTTGTAGAGGGTAACATCTCTGTCTTCAAGAATAAAAAGTGACATCAGACAGAAAATGCTTGATTAAGTATTAATTTTAATAAGTTTTACGATGATTAAAGGAACAAGTTTCGAATATTAAAGTGAGAGATAAAATTTTTTAAATATATAAATAAAATTAAAATTAATATATCAACGAAAATTTTTAAAATAAATTAAAATTTATTATTAAAAAACAAAATTATAAAACTTTAAATATTAAATTAAAATAAATATTAAATTAAATTAAGATTTTAATCATGAAATATTGTGTATTCATTGAAAGCTACTTTTACCTTCTCTTTTTGACTTTATTTTTTCAATCTTTGTAAGTTTCACTATTGTGTGTAGAACGTTCTATATCTATCTTGTGATGTTTTGTTAATATTTGGATATTTGCTTTTGCTAAAAAATTGATGTTATTAAATATGTTTTTAATTTTATTTTTAAAATATGATATAATTATGACATAAAATATATTTATAAGAATAATAATTAAAATATTTAGTAATTATTTTTTTAATTTATAATTAATGATTCTATTCTATGTGATTAACTTTGATTATATATTATAAAACCTTGATTCTAAAATATTTTTATTATACCTATTTATTTATTTAAAATAATACATTATACTAAATAAATGTGAAAATATTTCTTCCTCTTTCCTACTATATCACATCTCTTGAAATGAAACAAAATTTTTAGATTCCACCTCTTTTTTCTTATATTATTCCTATCCCGACCAAAAAGAAGAAAGAGACCCTACAATTAATTGTCTTATGACAAGTTCAGATATATCTATCTATATAAAAAGATTACGTTCTATGATACACCATCATCCAAATATTCTAACTTCTCTTTTCTTATTATAAATACCAATCAAGAAAGAAAAAAGATGATAACAAAAATGTCAATGGTATTGTAGCTCGAAAAGCTCAGGAGACTCTGGAGATATTATTCGGCTACCGCTGCAATCTAAAGGCATGGAATGGAGGATAAGATAAGAATCAAAATTTAGAATTGGTAAAATAATTTTGTTTACAGCAACTTGGAGTTGGGAATATATTTATCCTTTTTATTTATTAATTAGTATAGTAAAAATGATAGGCATCTTGTAGTAATATGATGTCACTAGTTTTCAAGCTGAATAGATTATTTTTTCCTTTATCTAGTGTTTAGAGCCGACACAAAACAAAATCAGATTATATATCTTTTTGGTTACAATTTGGGCCTAAAAGTAGCCCAAAGTAGGGTGATATATGGGCAAAATGAATTGGTGACAAATACTCCAACGCAAATATATCAAATATCTACCGTATCTACCTTTTGGACTACGAAGCCCATAATAAAAAACAACAAACAGATATATATATATATTTTAAATAAAAGTATTTTAGGGATTTCAAAATTTGATATTTATATATTATATAGTTAAGAGTATAATTTTTAAAATTATTTATTATACTTTTTAATTATATTAAATATGAATATTATTAAAATTTAAAATATGAAATGTTTAATATTATTTTTAAAATAATAATTAAGGGAGACCGACCATATCCACACTTTCGTGGTTTACAGGGACAAAAGCAAAAAAAAATTAACTATCCTTGGTGACATTTTCACAAGAAAAGAAAGAGATCATTGAGCGACAAGTGGGAAACCAATCACGGGTTCGTAGTTGCTTTGATTACTGATCGCCCTTCCAAACTAGAATGGCATCTCCACCTCTAATTTTTTAGTGAATTTAATAAAAATATTTTTAAATGCAAATTAATGGTCTCTTACACTCTTTTCGATAGAATTTTTTATTTGTTTGAACTGCTTTATGACCTAAAATATGAAAATAATTTAAATATTTTATAACTTTAACGCTTAAAATAAGAAACTTAGACATCATATATGGATGTACTGTTCATTAATTTATTGTTTAATATAAGTTTGAACGACATGAATGTTGACATGAAACTGCGGTTATCTAGCAATAGAATTTTAACGGTGTTTGAGGGTAGCAATCTACATTCAAAGACAAAAAAAAATTAGAGGAATGTTGGCAACACAGTAAAAAATCTTCTGTATTTGAATTAGATTAAAAAATTTCTTTTAGAAAAAATAAAACACCAAAATAACAACGATTTGATAAGTGGAGAAGGTGTTATCTTTACCTTGTGATTATTGTTTTATAATGATTGATAGTCATCGTTAGTTTTTTTTCTTTTTTTCTTTTTTTCCTTTTTCTTTTTTAAATTGCCGTGTAAAATTTTGAATTTTGAATTTTAATATAAGGTTAAATAAATTTTAAATATATTATGAAAATATCTTTTGAATTTTAGCTTTTAATTTGAAATAAAATAAATCTTAAGGTCGGTATTTAAATTTAATTTTCGACTGAAGATATTACTAACTTAAGAGGCGTAATTTTTAAGTTGAGTTTTAATAATAAGACTCGTTTCGAGGTAGGTAAGATAACCTTTAGTTAAACTTCTCTCTAATATTCTTTCCAAACAATAGATATTGCGCTAATAGATATCTAGTAGGTAGTATAGTATCGAAATATTATTTTATACTTTCTATTCAAGTATATAAATAAAATAATTGAATTGAAGGGTACAATTATAATTCAGATTGTGTAAATAGAAGTCAATGAACTTAAATCAACGAGGGGAAACTTGAAATTAAAGCAAACGAATCAATTTGGTACATTGGATTATTCTCGTGACAATAGGCAGATCAAAGCTGAGAAAACATAATCCATCACAAATTCAGCATACCCCGAAAGAAACCAGATTCGAAGATGAAACATGTCACCAAAAATAAAAAAGAGATAGGATTGCTGACATCGGCGGCTGGTGACAACTCAAAAAACCTGAATTCGAAGACCTGCTAAGATCAGTTATCTAATAATTAAAAGAAACTAGTTTTTTCAAGGATTTGGTACCCATGTACTTGACCAAAGCTAACTCGCACGCACGCTGCCTCAGTCTGATATCAACAAACCGACCTCAACATCACTTTAAACATGCTGTCATCACCGAAAATTATCTCACCTCAATTAATTTTCCACTCAACAAATCTCTGTGTACTTGCAACTAACATAAGCCCAGTACAAAATCGTGTGCAGACAGTACAATTTCAAACGACGACATTTGGTGAAAACATCCCTCTTCCAGTGGAATTCTAGTAGAATTTTCAATAAGCTTGCAGTGTTCCTGCGCAAGGGAAATTTATTAGAGCAGAATGCTTGGTGAATAACTTGTTCTCGTTTCGTTCATAGATCTTTTTCCTTTTTCTTTTTCTTTTTCAAGATCATTAATTTTAGAACTGTCGAATCTTACCATTTAAATTAATTTTCAAGCTCGAAATGGAACGTTAACTCACACCTACATTTATTCAACATATGGCCAAAGTTTAGGGGTAATATCCGATTGCTTAAATCTACTGATATAGCCTGAAAGAGTTTTGCCTGTCCCCCGATTAGAGACTTCAGGGCTATTTAACACTATTAATAACGAAAATAAAGAGATGTGGAGTTTCCTTCTCTATATCGTCTCAGAAAATGGATATTATTACCCTGAAATTTATTAATAGTTTGTGAGTATAAGAGTAGATGGTGTATGCAACCATTACGTAGAAGTACCTGCCTTTGGTAACATTAAGATAGAGCCAGGAACCATGTTCTTTCAGGGCCAGTATATCGGTCATTGCCTGTGATGAAAAAAGACATGGATGTCTATTTTTTCCCGAGGGATATTTACACTTGCAAGTTGCACCATATGCACGAAACTACCGTAATCAATAATCATCAGATGATTCTTTGCATAAAATACAGTAGAGCTAAAGGAGGAGGATGCACATGCCAATACGGGAGAACAGAAAACGAGAAGAGGATAGCAACGCACAAAGTATTTCCAGAGTGACAAGGAGGACAGTCCAGATTGAAAAAGATATATGCATATGAACTTCGATCTTGCAACACTTTTTCATGTGCAATATTACAAGAATACTATACTCCCTACCAGTTTCAGTAAGTTTTCTGGCAAAAATTAGAAACCTCAGCAGCTTTCAAACACATGCAGTTGCAGATAAAATTGGCAGATGTAACTCCTGACATACCAAATGAACTAAAAAATTAGTCTAAGTTAGTGACCAAACAGACCTTTGTTCTGATTAAAAGAAGCTCATCGACCGAATTGGAGAGTCCAGTTGAAGTTCAATTTTCTTCGTTGGATTTTCTCTCACAAGCCAGTCATCGGAGGACTAAACAAATACAACAGTGACATGCCAACAATTTATCAACTAAATTTACCGATTTCCAGTTGAAGTTCAATTTTCTTTGTTGGATTTTCTCTCACAAGCCGGTCACCGGAGGACTAAACAAATACAACAGTGACATGCCAACAATTTATCAACTAAATTTACCGATTTCCATCTTCTTGATTGCCCTTTGACCATGATATATAAATGAATCTATTATTCCCGAAACTGTGAAAACACCTGAACATAATAATTCATCATTGTTTATACATCCATTCAAGATATTTATCAAAAGGTATAAAAATTTATCAACAACTAGAAAACATTATGGCAGCCAATCAACCAACCATCAGTAGTTGCTATTGAACCCTTTGTTGAGCATAATTTAAAATTCGAAATTAATCTTTTAATGTGTAGTCATTCACATAAACACAAGTTTCTTTTTTTCTCTTAAAATGAGTCCATTTTAACCTTAAAATAATAAAAAAGTTCATTATTAATCTTAAAATATTAACTAGAACCAAAAGAGAGCACCCTACTGAAAATAGTAATAATGTAGCCCTACTTCAAATCAATATAAGGAAAAGAGACAATTATAAACCAGTTCCCTCCTTCCTTTCATCTTTAATTTTTCTTGTAAACATTCTGAAAAATAAAAAAAGAGAAGGGTCACGAATAAGGTGCAATTAGTGTTACCTCCCACAATAGCACAAACATTAGTTAGGAAGTGTAAGAATGAAACATGCTCTTCTGTGAAAGTCACCTGCAACAAGCAAACCAGATGATATAAAATAAGCCAAGGAAAGGAGAAAAACAAAGGGGGAACAAAAATTTCAAGTCAACCAGCATCACTAAGATATCAGTAACTAACACATCACACTCCAACTTGCGTATGGCAACTTTTAAGTTAGAACACACCTTGATTGGGGAAAGGTCATAAAAGAAGAAGACTCCAGGAAGGGATTGAAGACGACCCATTTCCACACTCCTGAAATGTTCAGTTACAGAGAACTGCCAAGAAGATAGCTTTCACATCACAACATTTTGAAAATGAACAAGGCACAAATCAGAAACAGATGACTTGAATGTCCAATCATACCTGATTTGACTGGATAGTGTGCCCATGCACATCTGTGTATACTGTAGGTACAACCTGCAACATTGGTAGGACACTGTAACAACACCGAGCCGAATGTTCTCTCAACTACTAAGTTAGAATGAAATTTATTTGGCTGGTAAAGAGGAAAGTGGAAATCATGAAAGCTTATGTAAATGGTCAACATTATATAGTATTGTTGGCAGAACAAGAACAAAACTGGCAAACCCAAAAAACTGTAAGAAACGATATAACTATCAACCTCCATCCTTTACACCAAATTAATCTTGTTCAAACACTCGACATACAAACAACAGACCAATGATCGTTGTTTAAAGGAGAATGATGAAAGAAGTGCACATGCTGATATAGTGTAAGTTCATTCCTATTTAGCGGTTGTGTTTCTTATATTCCATCTGAAAGCCTAATAAAAACACTTCTAAAATGTATTAAGTATTACCTTTCTGAAAACAGGCACAAATTGAAAATTAATTATCAATAGCTTACCCCTTTTAAGGCAGAGGCTTCCACCAATTAAAACCTTTGGTCCTTTTAGACTAGAAAAGAATTTGTGTAAACCAAACAATCTAGAAAAGAATTTGGTCTTTTTAGACTAGAACCTTTGGTCTTTTTAAAACAGGCAATTTGATAATCCATAAGAAGAGGAAATTACTTGTAGACTAGAAAAGAATTTGTGTAAACCAAACAATCGAGAACCAGGAATTCACAATGCCTTTAGTTTTCATTACTACGAAACACAAAATGAATAAATAACAGAGAAATACAGAGGCATTAACCAAAACATTTACCTTGATAAAATACTGGTACATCCCACTTGGCGTTTCTTGTGTCCAATGTACACTGAAAATTGGAAAAATAAAAAACAGAAGAAATTAACAAAAGTCAACATGAAGGTTTGGGAATATATACAATACCAGAAACAGCCAAGATGGAACAATCAAGCTCCATAAAATAATGTGGCTAAACTGAAAAGAATTGCAAGGAATGAAAGTAGAAATTACCCGTCCAAAGGATTAACAACACCAGGAAAACGTTCTCCAAAAGCTAATTTATTAATCTTGTGGCTTATCTGCATCACATATAACAAATTAACCATATGGCTTCTTAATAGAACATGCTGAGAACATCAGAAGTAATTTGACATTCTATGGTATTCATTTATATAAACAACAGAATTTAAAGGAAGATGAAATCTTACATTAAAACTATCCTTCTGAAATGCCAGTATGTCATGCACATGAACGCCTGATTGATGAAAGCTTTTCCCAGGAGCAAAGTGAAAATTTCCAGCCACCTTATTGACTTCCAAGAATCCATATACGTTACACCCTTCACCTTCTTCTTCCCTAATTCTTTGTAAAAAACCTTCTCGTTTGCACTGAATGATACAAAAGGCAAAACTTTAACACGACTAACGTCCTAACTAAAGCAAGCAATCAGCGTATTCAACAAATATGAATCAAAATCAGTTTGTTGTTAAATGGGTAAAATGATTTAGCATGGTTCCATTGCAAAAATATTTGATATACCTCTGTAAGCTAAACCAATACATAGCATTTGGCCTACCTGAAAATTACCAGTTTACAAGTCAGATCTACTTCTATACACAGATCTTATAGCCCCAAATTGAATTACCCGATATTGGTATATGAATTCAGCATCCACGCATTAGCTTAAAAATAACTATTCAATTGTCAGCATAAAATGCAAAATCAGATAAACAGGGAGAAGGCATCTTCCACCAAGCAGAAAAATGTCAAGTGGGGCAATAAAAAATTAACAAGAATTTCACATTTTTCATAAGAAGTCAAGTATGTATATACTTCAAAAGGTGTGACAAATTGACACAAACTGTCATGCTCACACACCTGGTCAATCAAATCAGGATTTGACATAGCCCAACCTTTCTTCCGATAAGCTTCGCGGACATCCTCACATGAATTACAGCAATCTTCGTCTGACTGCAAGGTAAAACGGACTAGAATAATTAAGGAAAATTCTTCATAAGTTAAACAAAGCAATTATCTTTGGTTAATCATGTTAAGATAATCTCTCAATCA
>JAWDEX010000003.1:7773910-7798445 GCA_035221805.1 Trichilia hirta | reverse complement strand
TACTTGTAAACAATTTTACAAATAAATACAAAGTTTATATACAAGAAAATAATAACCCCGAACCATATGACACGATTGGTTCTAGGGCATATTTCTAATAATAATCTCAAGAATAGCCGACAAATACTGGACAAATCGATTAGACATAAATAGACCTACAGTTGAATTACTATAATTATTGGGCCTATCATGAACATACCTAGTTTTATTAGTTTTTTTTTTTATGACAGTAATTTATTCCACTAACATCACCTTCTTGAATATCAGAGGCATCAAACTGTGGTTAAGTAAGGTTTACTTTAGATTCAACTAAATAATGTACACCATTCTTATTATATCGTTCAATAGAACGGCCACCACTACTAATGGGTTTATTGTCCAGGTTTTTTAGCAAAAGATAATATTTTATATCATTCACAGTATACTGATGATGTTGTACTATATCAAAAAATATATAATTCACTTGATTGTTACCACCAAAAAATTAAAAAATTTATTGAAGGGCTGTCTATGTTCGAGTTCAAATGCTCTTTACAATGTATCACTAGCTTAAGAGTGGTAAATATCGTACAAACTCCCACTGTCCTATTCATAAAAATCTCATTTATGGTCATAAAAAATTCAAAATCTGACTGGTTATGAATATCAACTGCTATTTATGATGTAAACCCCGATTATGAACAATCTCTGTATGATGTCTTTATTGTGATAGTAAATTCTTTAAGATTAATCTGAAATAAAATGTACAATATCTCCATAAATTAATCAAATATAATGCTATGATTCACACAAAAGCCTCTTATAAAATTTTCAACATAAAACTCGTCAGCATTTAGGGCCACTACCCATGAACTTCCATGTCATACAAGTATTAAAATTTTATTAGTTATGTATGCATTATTAAAAGGGTAAAATAAATAAATAAATAATAAATCAATGCATTTGCTGATAACCTTGAAATACTTGTGTTATAACTCTTAAAATACTTTGTTCTGACTCTCGATAATACGTATATTATTACTCTCGAAATTAACCACTACAGTACACTCAAAAACAATTTAGTTTTCACACTCAAATTTCATATCTTCAAATATTCGAATACACTTATTTTTTCACTCTTGAATTGAGTTTAACAGGATCTTCACTCTCGATTATAATAATATATTCACTAACAAACGAATTTTGAGAGTGTTTATTTAATAATTTCTATACAAATACCAACACATTGATGTCATCTAAATTATATTGTCACTTCTACTATATTTAAACAGCTACAACACTTATTATACAAGCTAATTTTCTTCGAAAATTAAATTTTTTTATAAATACAAAGTAAAGTTTAAAAGATATTACAAATTTACATATGTTTATAGTGTATTTTAATCGTTTTTATCGTTAAAGACGTTGTATTATATATTATGCTGTAATAAATAGTTGAATTTAGTTATCGAGTTGCTTTAACGACAATCAAATGATATTTATATTTTTAATATTATATAAAGATAAAATTATTATTAAAATTAATATTTAATTATTATATTTAAATTTTTTTATGTAAAATTAATTTTAGAATTAATTATTAAATACAAGTCAAATATGATAATTTTTCATTGAAGTTGAGGGGCAATTGGTGCGCGTGGGTCAAAAACTTTAACAACGTGCGTTACAAATCTCTTTCAGTAGCAACTGGCCCCGCAAATGAATGGCTTGTCCCACCGGCAATACTCTTGCACGCGACTTGTTCTTCACTTCACTCGTGATCCGGACCGCGGTCAACACATATTAACTACGGTTAGTTTTCTTTCGTCAATGTCGGTCCAGCCTTGAAACGTGGTTCAACTCACGCCTTCAGATAGAAAGAATCTCAACCGTTGGATATTTAATATGAGGACATTTTGTTGGACATTTAAACGTTGGCAATCGGTGAAGCCTTTGTTAGCCTTGGTATCAAATAAATATTATTTTTTAGCTTAATTTTTTTTGACAGAAATATTTATCTATTATTTTTTTCTCAATAGTTGAATCGAATGGTAATCAAACTTTTATAACAAAAGTTTCTATTAATAAATTTTTTTATAATTTTATAATATCATTATTTGTATTTTTTTAGATGTCATTGCTTAATGCATTAATTGTGATAATATAAAATAATAATTTTGACAAAATTATTATATTAATTATGAGATAAAAAAATTTTCGAACAATAAAATTTTTTTAATCAATCAGATTATATTTTAAATTGGATGATTAATGAGGTTGACATTGGGTTAAGATGATAGTCTGTGAGAGAATTTATAAATGATAGCGGACTACAAAGTTTTTTTTCTTTATTTTTTCTCTTTAAGCCAGGGATAAGCACATGCAATTCAGATCATTTTGAGATTAAATTTCAAAATGATTAAAATATTATGAGTTAAAATTAAATTAATCTTATTTAATTTATTAAAATATTGTAAATTAATCTAATTTTAATCTCAAAATACAGTCTGAAACAATTTACATTTGCTGTTTGGACTCTATTATAACATTAATGATGCAGTAGTTAGTAACTATTAATTTTATAATCTCTTATTTAAGAGAGAATTTCGTAAACAAATTTTATTTTTTAGTCCTTTCGTGAATAATTTTTCTTTTTTCAATTTTTATCACATACAAAAAAAAAAAAGAAGGCAAATGTATATAATTTGAGATAACAAGTAAATAATAATAAAAATTTGTATAGGATAATATTAAACTATTTACTTTACAGTTTTGTGATTTTAAATTAATCTAATTTAAAATTCAAAACGCAAATAATAGTTCAAAAATACTAACTCATAAATTAATTCAAAATTTTTTTAAATTAATCTAAATTGTAAATTATGATAATTTGGATTAAAACAATTTAAAAATACTCACTCTTACTCGAGGCTTCCTTTTATATAATTTTTACAAAAGAAAATTAAAGAAAGTGAATTTTATGTTCATTTTTTAGTCTAAATTTTGAATAGCTAGAATTTATTTTTTATTTTTTTTAATTAAATATTGGTATTACAATCAAATAAGCCCAAAAGTAATTTAAAGAATAAATATTTTTAAAGTATTTAAATATTCAATTTGTTGATAAAAATATATATATAGGAATTTTATGTACCACACTTATGATGCTTCAATAATTATTCTGTAAGTAAATTGCAAATAAAGGAATAGTTAGAGGAGCACTGATTTTTTGATAAAAGATTCCCCGATGCTTAGCTTAGCAAGATATTATTTTTCAGAAAAAGAAGCAAAAGAATAATAATTTGGTTATTGAAGTTTTTAGATATCTTTGTACGATGATTTTTATCTTCTTTTATAAATGTTAGTTGTTGCTGTTAATTTCTCCATATATTGACAAAGATTAGTTTAGTATGTGGTTAATTAGACGATTTATGTGTAACTCTAAAAGTTTACCATGTAATTTTGATAATCTTAGGATAATTTATTAGAAAGCTTCTCATCTTTACCTCAGGCATGGCATGGCTTAATCATTGAGTACAAGGTTTTTAAAATTGGTTCAAAAATTCAGTTTTTCCTTTAAGTATTCCTCGATAAGTTGAGATTTTCTCAAAAGTAAATGATATTAATAACTAACCCAGTTTTAATACATATACTTAATAATAAACTCTTTTTTATCTGGATATACATACTAGTCGATCTAATCTCAAAGTAGTAAACTATTGAATAAGTATTAAACGTAAAGTATTATTTTTATCGTTGACATGACTTTTTTCATATAATAAAGCAAGCATATTATTGGAACGGCCTCTTGATCTATGAGATAAGGTGAAATAATTTACGATCTAATTGCTTTTCATTATTCTTCCTAAACACTATCTAATAGAAAAAAAAAAAAAAATATTATTGTAAAGTAATTTACAAGGATTAATGAATAGCATTTTAATTAATTATATATTTTCAATAATGGTACTCATTTTAAATTTTTTGTAAAAAATATATCTTAAATTAAGTGTTATGTATTTATTAAATAATAAAAATATAAATAATTTTAAAAATTCAGAAAATTTAGTATTTATTAAATTATATATTATAAGTAATGCTAATTTACTTTAAAATTTTTGTTAAAAAATTATCTTAAATTAAGTGCTATGTATTTATTAAATAATAAAAATTTTAAAATTTTATTATTTAATAAATACATATCTGGTAAATTATTTGGTATGAGGAGGGTTATTATTTATTTATTTTGCATTTAATAGAAACCTTTTCTTTTTAAACTCAGTTATTATGTATTTATTTAGTTTAACAACCAAATAAAAATTGAACGATTCCTTCCATGTCACATCATTTCGTAATGGTCTACGGTTGTCTTCTTCTCCAATAATTCAAAGAATTATTTTCTTTTTGTCATTCCGTCGGACAAGAGACCCGTTAATGAATGAATCTCAAGCGTTCACTAACTGCCGGTTGACGCTCTCAAGTCTTATTAATCCCTCCTAATCCTAATTAATTAATTAATCTCAAACTATTAGTATTTCAGCTGCATAATTTAGGTCATCTTATTAATTAATTGAAACACATTTAGAAGCAAGAGCGGGCAATTGTCAAAAAATGAACGGGCAAGGACAACAGCAATGTGAAAGGACGCATTCACATGGTCAACAAGCTACAATAAATCTGAAGGATATAATTTCTTTTATTAGAATCAACATGATAAAATTATATTATAATTACCTATTTAATATACAAAATTAGATAAAATATTATTAATATGTTATTATTTTTTTATTATAATTATAATTATTTAATTAACAAAATGTAGTAAAAAAATTAGATAATCGCGTTGATGATATGCTAATTTCACTTAAGATTTTTTTAATATAATCTTTTTAATTTTAAAAAATTATAAAATATATCATAATTATATAACATTATTACGTTGATATATAAAATTTATATACTTAATAATATTATTATTATTATTATAAATTAATAAATAAATTTTAAGTACAAATTTTTGGTAAATTAATTTAATAATTTATATAAAAAGTGAATTTCTATTTTATATCCTCAGCATTAATGAGAACTGACTACACTCCTACCAACAAGTGACGGTCACAGATGAGGTCAGAAGTTGATGAAGGACAGGTGTCCGTCAATGAATGCATCAGTTCTACGCGTGTAAATAGATTAGTGGTTTAAGTTCATTGATTGAAGAAGTCGTACGTCATGAATACTGGTGGCCTGATGAGAGAAGGACGTGTAATTTTTAATAATTAAAATTATAATTAAAATTATCGATCGGATAAAACTAGTTAATTAATCTCTCAGCCTTCTATATAATAGGCGAGCCTGAGGTTGGCATTTCATAGAAGTGAGGCTGAGAGAGAGAGAGAGAGAGAGAGAGAGGAAAAGAGAGAGGAAAACCAAACCAAACAAACCAAAGAGAGAGAGTGCTTGAGAGCTCAAATCATTGTGCCGTTTTGGTTTCTGTTTTAGTTTTTAACAATTCCCCCTCTGTAATTCCCCGCTTCTCTGAATCCCTTTCTGTTAATCATCTGTCTTTCAAAAAAAATCTGATTTTTATGTTTGTTTTCGAGGCTAAAAGCAATGGATAAAAAGCAGACTTAAAAGGATTTCTCGAGAGTCAGGTGTTTTCAGAATCGAGATCCAGATTTTTAAACTTAGTTTTGTGGTAAATTTTAGCTTAATAATTTTTTAGTATTTTGTGGTAAATTTGGCTTAATATTTTTTTTTAGTTTTTTTTGATAGTTGGATCAGCTTGGAGGGTTGTTTTAGTTTCCCTTGAAGTTGGTTTTTAGGGTTTTCTGAATTGAAGGGGTTGTCTATTTTAAACCTTTTCGATCATTTTGTTTCTTGAAACTAAAACCTGTTCTTTAATTTTGGAAAGATTGAGGTTTTTCTTTCTTCTGTCTATTTTATTTTTAACCCATTTTTCTCTTAGCGTTGATCAGTTTAGGAATGGCGGCTACAATGGATTTCTACAGTATCAGACCAGTTCAATCAGATCCATTTGGAGGTGAATTATTGGAAGCACTTGAACCTTTTATGAAAAGTGCTTCTGCTTCATCTTCGCCAACCTCTTCTACTTCTGAAATTCCTTCCTCGTCTCCTCTTTCTCTCCCTTCAACTTCTTATGATTACCCACTATTTTCTTCTTCATTGCCATCATCAACAACTACACAAACACAGCCCATTTTGTTCCCTTGTGTACGCTCTACATCGTCAACCTTCTTTTCTAACGGGTTCTCGATCAATGACCCTTTTTTAGGTTTTGAGCAGCAACAGCAACAGGGAACGACAATCGGGATCAACAACTTTAACCCATTTCAGATTCAGCAGATTCAAGCGCAGATCCAGTTTCAAAATCGTGACTTTTGGCAACAAGAAGAACCAAATAATCGACTTGATCATCATCAAGGTTTGAACTTTCTTTCTCCTAAGCCTGTTCCAATGAAGCAAGTGGGTTGTCCTCGGCCGAAACCTCCCAAACTCTACAGAGGAGTACGACAGCGTCATTGGGGGAAATGGGTCGCAGAGATCCGGTTGCCCAAGAACCGAACCCGGCTCTGGCTCGGCACTTTCGATACTGCGGAAGAAGCCGCTTTGGCTTATGATAAGGCAGCTTACAAGCTACGTGGGGACTTTGCTCGGCTCAATTTCCCAAATCTCCGTCATAATGGGTCCCACATCGGCGGCGAGTTCGGCGAGTACAAGCCTCTTCATTCCTCGGTTGATGCGAAGCTGTCGGCCATCTGCGAAAGCTTGGCTGAGTCGCAGAAACATGGGAAGAGAGAGAAGCAGATTAACTCTGCCGAGAAGAAACGAAACCGTTCCGTTGTGGAAAAGTCAGAGAAAATTGTTGATGTTGAAGAAACCGTCGTCGGCAACGGCTTCGGTGGTGTTAAGGTTGAGAGCAGTTCGAGTGATGGGTCAGCTGGGTCTTCTCCTTTGTCGGATTTGACTTTTGAGGATTTTATTGAACCTCCTTGCTATATGACTTCGGAGAATTTCATGTTGCAGAAGTACCCATCTTATGAAATTGATTGGGCTTCTATCTTATCTTGATTTAATTTTAGTAGTTGTTTATGTAATCAGTCTTTGTTCACGTTGTTTTGTTTGCAAACTGTAGTGGGGTTGGAAAGAACTTTTGAGGATCCTCATGGCTACTGCATTGGAGTTTTTGGCAGTTGCATAGCCGGTCTAAGTTTTAATATTCCGATTCGGTTTGTTGTTCTGTGTTAATATTTATGTAATATCTCCGCCATGGTCAGCTGGTTTTAGTCATGTTGAGCAGCGGAGACTCCTCTGTGTATTGTCCTGTAATTGAATTTTATCATGGTATTAAATAGTAGTATTAATTTATTTGTAATTGAATCTATTCTTCTCTTGATTCATTAATTTGAGAAAAATTAGTAGTATTAATTTATTTGTAATTGAATCTATTCTTCTCTTGATTTATTTATTTGAGATATTTTTCTCAAATTAATGAATCATAAGCTTGTGTATTTGCATTATTGGAAATGATAAATGGGCAGTGCAAGCCCAATCGATATCATCCTATTCATATATAGTTATTCATTGTTTTTATGAGGGATCAAAGTGATGAAGTGTCTGACCAATTGCTTCTCTGAGATTGTTAAATTGAAGTAGAGTTGTGCTCCATTCAATGATGGTAGCCATAATGATCCTTTATTCTCAATTCTTCGAGTCTGAATTATGTAAAACGTATAGAAGCAGAATTTTCAGACTTTCAAGGGTCTGTGCAAAGTTGCAATCCTCTTAGCCCCAACCTTTTTCTGTACATGAAATTATTGGATATCAAATTTTTCCAATCTCTAAATCTAAGATTATTAACATGGTCGTGAAATATTAGGATCAAATGGGTTTATTGCGGACATTTAAGTTTTAATAGACATAAACAAGAGAAAGAGGCTCAAACCAAAATTAGAAAAACAAGACAAATATTTTTTAAGTCTTTATGATACATACTTCGAATGGATAAGTGATCATTTTTTTACATTTTCTGGCATATCTTCTTATTTTATTAAATTTGAACTGTAAAAAAATAAGAAGTATCAAAATATTATTAGATTAAAAAATAAAAGAACAAAAACCCATTTACCCATTTTCGATTTACAGATTGTATTTATTCTATGAATATTTTAGGAGTTACAGACCTTTTGTTCAATAACAAATATATATATATATTTTTTTTTTTTTTTTTTTTTTAAAGAAAAATGAATCGCAAAGCATGCTTTTTCTTTATTTACATTTTGTATTCCTCTTCCTCTTAGTAACCGATGCGTGAAGCAAAAGCACGCGTAAACTTAATCTCAACAACTACGCTTTTTATTGTCAATGAAGGATCGAAATGATTCATGCAATGCAACCAAAAGTCCTAAATGAACTCAACTCATGATAAATTTTAAGAGTGCTGTGCCATTGATTGTTTTATACAAACATAAAAAAAAGTTTTCCACGCCACATCTATTTTACAATGTTCAAGGACATATGCACTGGTTCTGTTTTCTAAATGTTTGTATTTGTATACAAACAAACATAAAAACAAGGTTACCAAATTCGTTCTATTTGTATATGAGCAACAGGAGACAAAGTGTGAACATACATAAAGAAAAGATTTTGAACTAAGGAAGAAGGCTAATGTTTTTTTCTAAATGATTGATCTTCTATTGAAAATGATGATTTTGAAAGTTTTTATCTGTAAAAAAGGATTCCTCATTTTTTCATAGAAAATATAATCACAGCATTCAAATTTTTGTTAACAAGTTTATGCTAAGCAATCTCTTTGATCGATTGCCGAGAACCTACTTGACATATGTAGACAAACTTTGGGACCAGGCTCAGGCCCGGGACCATGCATCGCTAATATTTTTGAATCTCTTTGATAGTAGAATGTATAATCAATATTTTTGTTTCATTTGCAAATGGCTTAATAGATTTCATATTCTTTCATGGGCATTATGCATTCACCTTATTATAGAATTTTGTTTCTCTATCTTAATTTCTAGAAGTGCCTATCGACTTCTCAATTATGGGATATTGACTCTTCTCTTCTCTTCTCTTCTCTTCCTCAGTTCATGGTTTCAATCTTTACCAAGTCTTACCATTGTGTGTAGAACATTCAATATTTATCTTGTAAGGTTCTGCTGAAATTATGCTGGGGCGACTTTTTTAAATGACAGATATTATAAAATAAAATTTTAAATTTTAAATGTTAATTGTAAATATAAAAATATATCATTTTATCAAAAATCAATATTATTAAAGACATTTTTAATTTTAGTTTTAAAGCACGACAGAGATAGCACAATATAACTCTAAAATATACATAAGATAGGTTTGTAAAGGCAATATGCACAACAGTCAAAATATTTGGTACTAACTCTTTACTTTATAAATCATGATTCTATTTCACTTTATCAACGTTGATTATACCTTATGAACATCTTAATTTTAAAATATTCTTAGTATACCTAATTATTTATCTATTTAGAAGAATACACTGCCAAATTAATGTGAGAATAATTTTTTCTCTTTCCTACATCACATCTCTGGAAATAAAATATTTGGATTCCACCTCCCTTTTTGTCATATGATTCTTGTCCTTTCTTCTTTCTATCCCAACCAAGAAGAAAAAGAAGAAAGAGACCCTACAATTGCCTTATAACAAGTTCAAATATATTAATGTAAAAGATTAGACTCCTCTTTCATCTATGCATTAAAATTATATTTTTTTTATTAAACAGCATCATCTAAATATTCTAACTTCTCTTTTATTATATAAATACCAATCAAGAAAGAAAAAAGTGAGGTGAACCGATTCATAACAAAAATATGGATGGTGACAAACGGCTGAGGAGTCTCTGGAGATATTGTGCTCTGACGACGATCTAAAGGCCTAGATAATAAGATAAGAATTTGGATTTATAACTTGTATCCTCATGTCTATCGAAACTTGGAGTTGGAGGGAATATATTGATCCTTTTTACTAACTAGTATAGTATCACTGTGCAGACTATCTTACAATAAGATTATAGAATAACATCAGGATTTGGGCTGCCATAGACTCCTCTCCTTTGTCTTGTACTTAGGAGTGAGGTGGTGCAATATGTAATGGCGGAACACTGATTTTACATCTTATGGTTAGAATTTGGGCCTCAAAGTGGCCCAAAATAAAATGCTATGTTGGCAGAAAGTATTGGTCAAAATTACTGGAACCCAAAAACCTCAAATATCTACCTTTGGACTATGGAGCCCATAATAAAAAAAATCAAAGAAAGCGAACAATGAATAAAAGATACATTTTAACTAATCATAAGGCAGGCCACACCAACAATTTTTTAGTTTTAAAGGACAATAGCATTTACCCAAAATGGTGGACCATTGGAGGGCAAGTGGCCTACAAATCATGGCTAATTCGTTGCTTCGAAAACCGATTGCTCTTCCAAAAGGTACGCTGCATAAATTATTTAAAAAAATCTCATCTTTCTATTTTTTTGTTCTTTAAGTCCTAGAAAAACCTCTTGCGATTAGTTATGACTATTAAACTATCAAGCTACCACTCATTAAAGATGTTATTCTTATTTTACTTACAGATCTTTTTCCATTTTTTTTATTTTGTGAAGCAGTGATCATTGGTTTTAGTACTGTCGAAGCTTACCATTTAAATTAATTTTCAAGTTCAAAATTGGACATTCTTTTATTCAACGTATGGCTAAAAGTTTCACGGAAATATCTGAAAGTCTAAATCTGCTTATATAGCCCGAAAGACTTTTTCATGTTCACCAATTGGAGACCTAGGGCTATTTTAAATTATAACAGTTAATTGTGCATGCAACATTAAGTAGAAGTACCTGCCAGCGATGAAAAATGGATGGGGATGTCTACTCCGTTCCTAATGGAAATTTACACTTGCGATTTGCAGCATATGCAAAACACAAGCACAATCAGTAACTATCAGATGGTTCTTCGCATGGTTTTATCTATCCTCTTCTCATTATTCATAAAATACAGTTAGACCTAAAGGAGGAGAAGGAATCCTGTCTAACACATGCTAATACGGGGACACTAAGAAAAGAAATAGAAAAAAGGATAGAAAAGCCCATAAAGTATTTCCAGACTGACAAGGAGAATACAGATTAAAAAAGATATACGCATGTGGACTCCAATCTTGCAAGGCATTTTCACGTGTGAAATTACAAATATACTATACTCCCTAACAAGTTTCACTAAGTTTCTGGCAAAAAATGAGAAACCTCTGTATCTTTCAAACAGATACATGCAGTTGCAGATAAAATTGACAGAGGTAACTTTCGACATAACAAATGAACTAAGAAATTACTCTAATTCAATGACCAAACAGACCTTTCTTCTGATAAAAAGAGCCGATCAACCCAAGTGGAGAGTCCAGTTCAAGTTCCAATTTTCTTTATTGGATTTTCTCTCACAAGCTAGCCACCCGAGGACAAATCAAATACAACAATGACATGCCAACCAGTCAATTTATCAACTAAATTTACCGATTTCCATCTTCTTCTTGATTGTCTTTTGACCATGATATACAAAGGAATCTATTATTCCCGAGACCGTGAAAACACCTGAACACACAATAATTCAAAGTGTTTATACATCCATTCAAGATATTTATCAATCAAAAGGTATAACAGTTTATCAATAACCAGAAAACGTTATGGCAGCCAATCAACCAACCAAAGATAATTACTATTGAGCTCTTTGTTGAGTATAATTCAAAATTTGAAAGAAATCTTTTTATGTATAGTCATTCACAGAAACACAAGTTAGCTTTTTTCTTTCCTTTTTTCTCTTAAAATGAGTCCATTTAAACCTTAAAATAATAACTAGAACCAAAAGAGAGCACCCTACTGAAAATGGTAATAATGTAGCTCTGCTTCAAATAGTAATGAAAACAAACTCATTAATAATAAAAAAGATAAGAGAGACAATTTTAAATCAGTTGCAAAATCAATATATAAGGAACAGAGACAATTATAAACTGGTTCCCTACTTTTATCTTTAATTTTTCTCATAAAAATTTTCTGTGAGAAAAATAAGATGGTCCCAGATAAGGCACGGTTGGTAATTACCTCCCACTATAGCACAAACATTAGTTAGAAAGTGTAAGAATGAAACATGCTCCTCTGTGAAAGTCACCTGCAACAAGCAAACCAGATGGGATAAAAAGTAAGCCAAAGAGAGGTGAAAAACGAAGAGAACAAAAATTTCAAGATGACAAAACCAAAGAAAACAAAAACATCAAGTCAACCAGCATCACAAAGACATCAATAACTAACAAATCACCCTTCGACTTGCTAATGGCAACTTTTAAGTTAGAACACACCTTGATTGGAGAAAGATCATAAAAGAAGAAGACTCCAGGAAGTGATTGAAGACGACCTATCTCTGCACTCCTGAAATGTTCAGTTACAGAGAACTGCCAAGAAAATAGCTTTCATGTCACGACATTTTAAAAAGGTAAAAGACAAACATCAGAAAAAGATGACTTGAATGTCCACCCATACCTGATTTGACTGGATAGTGTGCCCATGCACATCTGTGTATACTGTAGGTACAACCTGCAATGTAGGTGGGACATTGTAAAAAACCCTCAACTGAAAGTTTTCTCAATTACTAAGATAGAATGCCATCTTATGTGGCTGGTAAAGAGGAAAGTGGAAACCGCGAAAGCTTATGTAAAATGGTTGACACTATATAGTATTGTTGGCAGAATAAGAACAAAGATGGCAAACCCAAAAAACTGTAAGAAACCAACTAAAAACATTAGCCTCCATCCCTTACACCAAATTAATCTTGTTCAAACAATCAACATACAAACAACAGACACCAATAAAAGGAGAATGAAGAAAGAAGTGCACATGCTGATATAGTGCAAGTTCATTCCTATTGAGCGGCTGCGTTTCTTATTTTCCATCTGAAAGCCTAATAAAAACACTTATAAAATATATTAAGTATTGCCTCTCCAAACAAGTGAAAATTAAATGTCAATAGCTTACGCTTTTAAGGTAGAGACTTCCACCAATCAAACCCTTTTCCTTTCAGAACAGGCAATTTGATAATCCATAAGGAAAGTATACTTAGAATTGAAAAGAATTTGTGTAAAGCAAACAATCTAGAACCAGGAAATGACAATAACTTTAGTCTTCATTACTAGATAACACCAAACGAAGAAATGACACAGAAATACAGAGTCTTTAACCAAAACACTTGCCTTGATAAAATACTGGTACATCCCACTTGATGTTTCTTGTGTCCAATGTATACTGAAAATTGGAAAAAGAAAAGAAGAAATTAACAAAATCAACATGAACGTATGGAAATATATACAATACCAGAAACAGCCAAGATGGAACAATCAAGCCCCATAAAACAACGTGGCTAAACCAAAAAGAATTGTGAGGTATGAAAGACGAAATTACCCGTCCAGAGGATTCACAACACCAGGAAAACGTTCTCCAAAAGCTAATTTATTGATCTTGTGGCTTATCTGCATCGCATATAACAAATTAACCCAATGGCTTACTTAATAAAACATGCTGAGCACATTGGAAGCAATTTGACACTCAGTGAGATTCATTTATATGAAGAAAAGAATTAAAAGGAGGATGAAGTCTTACGTTAAAACTATCCTTCTGAAATGCCAGTATGTCGTGCACATGAATGCCTGATTGATGAAAGCTTTTCCCAGGAGCAAAATGAAAATTTCCGGCCACCTTATTGACTTCCAAGAATCCATAGACATTACACCCTTCACCTTCTTCTTCCTTAATTCTTTGTAAAAAACCTTCTCGTTTGCACTGAACGATACGAAAGGAAGAACTTTAAATACTGACATCCTAACTAAAGTAAGCAATTAATGCATTCAACAAAATGAATCAAAATCAATATGTTGTTACATGGGTAAAATGCTTTAGCGCAGTTCCATTGCAAAGAATATTTGAAATGGAAAATCAAAAGTTGAACAAATCTATCCATATGCCTCTGTAAGCTAAACCAACAGCATTTGGCCTAACTGAAATTGGCGTGCAAATTACCAGTATAGATGTCAGATCTGCTGCTATACATAGATCATATAGACCCACTAAAAAATTGTTTACATGATATTATCGGAATTCAACATGCCCTCATTAGATTAAAAATAACTATTCAATTGTAAGCATAAAATGCAAAATCAGATAAACAGGGAAAAGGTATCTTTTACCAAGAAGAAAAATATCAAGTACATTTGCAATTCAAGGCAATAAAACATTAATAAGAATTTTATATTATTCATAACAAGTCAAGTATGTTTGTTCCAGAAAGTTTGGCAAATTGACACAACTGTCATGCTCTCAAACCTGGTCAATCAAATCTGGATTTGACAGTGCCCAACCTTTCTTCCGATATGCTTCACGGACATCCTCACATGAATTACAGCAATCTTCATCTGACTGCAGGGTAAAACAAACAAGAATAATTAAGAAAATATCTTCATAAGTTAAACAAAGCAATTCTCTTTGGTTAATCATTAAGATAATCTTCAATATCAATTCATGATCAGTTATGACAAGACCTCCAGATGAAATTCATCAAAGGCCTAAAAAGCCAGACATAATGCAAGCCTAAGCACCAAAAGAGGGAAACATTGAAGACAGAGTCAAAAACAAGAGGAATAATAAATGTTGCCAAAACAAATTGTGTACAACTCAATATTTTATTCCAAGTGAGTATCTGAATTATTCATGGTTAATTGTTAATTATAATATGTCACACAAAACTCCACAACTATGATTACAAGAAACAAATTTCCAGAGCTATAAATATCAATTCAGTATGCATCTATAAATAGCAGTTCATGATTTGCAGTACTAAGTATAGGGCTGGCATTCAAAACTATCAAATAAACTGAGAACATGATACTAGTAAACAGATACTCACCGATTCTGCACCATAACAGGATCCACAGTATGTCTCATTGTGTTCAAGCCTGCCACCATGTCTCTGTAAAGGCTTCTCAACCTGTTCATGAGAGGAACAGTAATGAGCATAAGGTAATACAGAGGAAAACACAGCGCCCTTGATTTATTTGTTAAAAGAACGTCTAAGCATACTGGCTGCATGAAGGATGTGAAAGAGGAGAAAACTCTAAGCCAGGTAGTTGTCTAGATGAGTATACATGTAATCAATTCATGTATTTTACAGGCAACTCAGCCAATTAATAATCCCTAGTCACTAACAAAATAAGACTAACTGAATCTGAATCCCTCCAAAGCATCCTCTCACTTTCAAAATCATATGGTGGACCCTTTAAAAGGTGACAGAAATCTCTCAAGCGCATGCTGCACCAGGGATATCAAACACTAACCAGGATTTACACTAGTTAGAGCAAGGTTTGGAGTTTGCCACCTCTATGGATTCTCAAGGTATCAGGTCATTTAAATGCTGTAGAAGATTAAACAATGTTAGAAAACATATAAAAATAATCAACCAGGTTTGTCAACCCTTATCATTGTCACTTTTCCTAATCTTTGCCATCATCCATCCATCCACCCACCCACCCCAACAGATGAAATCTTCAAACCAATTTCCGATGCAATAGATTTACTAAAACTCCTTTTCCCTTGATCAATATCCTCTAAACTTAATTTAATACTAAAAGAAATACATTCAATTTGTCCCATTTTCAATCACTGGTACCTGTCTACCAATTTACTCCCAGCGATGCTAGATCTCTAATATTTTCCCTCTCAGTCATCAATCAAAACTTAAAAGTGATTGAACCTGGTACAACCAGAGGTCATGTCAATAATATCAACTTGGCAATATTAACCTGATTCTGGACAATAATAATATCTAAACAGATTAAGGTGAAATTTCTCAGACAACAGTTCTGATTTCTATCCAGCAGTTTGATTCTCTCCCTGGCTATCACATAGTTAAGAGAACAATCAAAGGAAAAAAAGAGGGTGACCGAGAGCCTTAAGCGGAGGTAATCCCACTCAGTTGTGTAAACAAGGTCCAAGGTGAGCCTTTGAAACCAAATCCATTCCATATGGGAAGCATAAACTCCCCACCACATATTCCTAACTCAATCTTAAAAATTTAATCTCAAACAAAGTTCAGCCAATGGAATTTTAGAAAACATTGGTCTTGAGAAATGAATCTCTAGAAATATCCTGTTACTAACCTTAGGAGCACCAATCCCATCTTGCCTTGATTCAATAACGTTGCCCTGCCTGTCTAATCTTTTCTTGAAAATGTCATGCTTCTGCAAGTAGCAAGAAAAACAATGAGATTCAAATCCTACCAAGATCTTAAACACACAAATATATATTTGTCAAACACTTACAAAAAGAAATATAACCAATGAAAAAAAAGTGAAAAGTCATGAATTCCAATTAATACATACTACATCAAGGTGCTGCTCCCCACTAATGTCCATGGCATCAAGACTTAGTATTGAACACGGAAGGGCAGGAAATGTTACGTCAAACTGCAATTTCAAGCATCAAAAGGGACAAATTAGTTATTTTTATTATAGTAAAAAATAGAAGTATATTCCCAATGGGGTATACTCCAAACAAGGGCAAAATATCAAAAATCAGAACAAGGACATAAGTTGCTGAAAGATAAAACATCTCCTAGAATATCATGAATATAAATGTTAAGAATTAAAAGAGATTAAAGACTATATGATATCCAGGACCAGGAGTTTGAAAAAACAGAAAACAAATGAGAGAATAAGGATTGCAAGTCGGAAGCAGCAAATCACATTACATTGATACGTAGTGTTTCTCCCCTTGAAGTATCCACCACAAGCTTTGTTTCAGTTACAGCATTGAGATATAATTCTGCAACAAATGAGAAACAAAAGTTGTCGCACAACAATATCATAATTAACCGTCAGCAACAATCAATCACTGACTTTTATACAGTCCTTGCACAATCAAAAGCACGATACTACATTATCCAAATGGTCAAACAATTTAGAATCAGAAAGCTCTTAACACGAAAACACTAAACCATTCGACAATTCTTAATTCGTTGCCAAATATTTTGTCTCAAGTACAAACAACAATAGGTTAACAATCTAAACAGAAAAATTAAGAAGCTTTAGTTCAAATTCACAGCAAGAAATAAGACCTCAAAATTTCAATTGCAGGTTTTTATTCAAAAATATTAGTTTATTTGAAGGTCCACATTATTATACAATCGTTAATCCTAAATCATGAAAACAAAATTCATTGATCAAACAACGATCTAAAAAGAAGCAAAACAAAAACAAACGGAAGAGATGAATTCGAATAACGTACGTAGTTCGGAGAAGAAGAGCAAAAGCATGACAATTGAAGAAACGATCGTGATAACACCGCCGGACAGCGTTCGGCTGTAGAAATCCTCATTGATTTTGGGATACGCATCCAAATTCCTGAGTCTGTTCATGATACCGTCCATACACAGATATCAGCTGTGAGCGAGCGATGAATTGATTCAGCTGATTTTCGTTGATTAATCTAATGATACAATTTCAATCTAAATACAAACAAAATCGAAATGAAAATCTAATAATTTTGACTCTCAACACCCCGGTTTTGATTTTGATCCGCCGTGGCGTTTCAACGAGGGCGTTTACGTTTTGAAGACCTAAAACTAAAACTAAGCTGTCCTTTGTCTGTATTGTTTTTCACTTGAATTTCTACAATTAGGAGAAGATCAAGGGATTTTGCCCGGGGAGTACTCGGGTATATACTGTCTACGGATACGTAGAAATTTCTTTTCGTTCATTCGTTTGCAACTTTGAAATTCTTGCAATACGATCCTTGTTATTTGCTATATTTACGGTTATACGCATATGCTATGATTTTGCTGCTGTAATTGTGAACTCATCAGGAATACTAAAATCCCGGTTGAAACAAGCCAACGGTATGCAGAAATAGGAAGTAATTAGTCCCTACCATCGAGGTCGAGGCGTGAGTAATTTTATAAATAACAAAAATAATTCAATTTTCATGTATAATTGTCAGTCTGTATGACGTTAATAAATTACTTTTACGCAAAAAATAAATTAATTAAAATTATGAATATTCATTGACTTAATTAATATATCTTAAAAGGGATAATTCAATTGATTTGATGTTTTATTTTGAGAATGAGAGATTAATAGTAAATTTTTTAAAGCTAATCTTAATGAAAAAATTTTAATTTATTTAAATACGTAAGGTGAGTTGGGATATGTAAACAAAAAAAATTGTAAATTTTGATAATATGTGATATAAAAGTTTTAAAGTTTGTGTTCAAACCTTATTTACAGAAGTTTAAAATGGGTTTTATTTTTTTAATATATAAAACAGAAATAAAAAAATTTAAAAATTAGTTGAATAACTAATTTTAACCATTAAAAAAAGGATAGGTTATGCTCAGGCTTCATTTTCATTTCATTAGCCTCAGCAATGCAACCGACTATAGAAGTGGAAGAGGCTTAAAGGCCCAGCTACATTGGTCAGAAGCCCATAAGTTTGTTAAACATAAGGCCATGTTTGAGCCGGCCCAGTTCTGCTGCTGCTGGGCTGTAGCAGCCCAGCTAGTAAATTAGTTTGCTTAAACAAGAATTTGACTATTGCCACATCTAGTTTTTTTAAGACACAGTTTGTTTGAAGGCACAGTCATGTTAATTGAGTTTGCTTATTATCCAATTATTTAATATAAAATTTGGATAGCACAATATTTGATAAAAATTTGATAAAATAGCAAGTAATTAAATATATATAATTAACACGAAATTTGATAGAGTTTATTTATTTTATTATTTAATTTAAAATTTTATTTTTTAAAATTTTATAAAAATAATAATAATTTAATTTATTAATTTTTTATAAAAATATACGAATATATACAATATAAATACTTTTCAGACTACTATGTAATATATTTGTGATATATATATATATATATAATAACTTTTGTTTTTTAAGATTAGTTTTATTATACACATGACTAAAATATAATAAAAAAGATATTTTATTTAAGAGTATTCAACTTATTTTGTTGTCAAAAATAGAAAATAGATTTTATTAAGGAGAAAAGTGATTAGTACTAAAGTACAAAATCGAAATTTTGGCTACGTGGTCAACATTATTAAATGAAATACTTAACCTAAAGACTAGGACATTGTTATAGAATTATTTTTAGTTGATAAAAATGAACACTTGTCTGTATTATTACTTTAATCGTATCGTTATTTCTGTTACATGGTTAAGGATTTAAATTTATCTGATCATTATATTTTTAAGGCTAAAGCCTTGTCGACATCACCAACTAACATGATGTCGATGATATTAATTATGATCTTAAAAACAAACCTTTTAGTAGTGTTCAAACATATAATTGACAAGGGCTTATAATTTATCTAGTAAAGCTACAAAGTTATTTTCCTAACTTATTTCCAGCTAAATATCAAAAATAAAAGTATTGTAGCAGAATCACATGTCAAGCATTACAGATGTGTCACTTCTCAATATCTACAAAGTTTTTTTTACTCACTAAATAACTCTTTGTCTGTAAGCTATCGAAACAATGAAGACACGGTGTAATAATTACTTGATAGTTAACAAATTTTGCAATATATGCAAATCTCTTATAACAATTTATTTTATAGTACATATTAGTTTTTTACAATAGGTCACCTGTCACCTCTTTTCTGAGAGCCCGTGTAAAAAATTTACAAGACATGACAACTACTCTTTTAAAAAGAAGCAAAGTTCAACATGAAAAAAGATTAGCACCAATTAACTTTGACAATTATTATTTATCTTCTTCTTTACTTCTCACCCCTACATACATCCAAGTATTAACCTAGAAATAACATTTTTTGTTCATCTTTGTTTCTTTCTTTCTTTTTTTGTTTTACCACCTACTAACTTAAACATTGAAATTTTATTAATTAGAAATACTTTTTTTGTTCATCTTTCATTTTTTTTTCTTGTTTTACCACCTACTAACTTAAACATTGAAGTTTTTTAATTGGTAAATTTTTACGTATAATATAACTTAATCTCCCTTGTGTTTGTAGATCTTAGAAGTATAACAATCTTTAAGTATTTGCTTAGTGATGCCTAAAATTAATTCATTAGTTATCTGATTAAAATAGTAATTATCAGATTTACACATCAATAGATATAACTGGTATATGAATTTTGCTTAAAACTTGAGCTAGCACAAATCAATAGAATTTATATTAATAAATAATTTATTAAAAAGAAGGTACTCTTTCAGGTCACCGAAAAAGGTTCAATTTCATTTATAGCAAATAGTGATAAATTTTTTAGAATAACTATTTATTTTAGTGTAGAAACTTTATGAAATTGAGAAAGGAGACCATATATTTAAAAAGTAGCATGAATAACACGTGATAGTAGATCCAACTCGAGCACTTTGATGCTTAAGTTGAAATGCTAATCCAACGTGTGATTATCTTAAGAAAGAGTTTTCAATGAATTTCTTATGTTTTTTTATTGAGAATCTCAATTCTTCTCCTGTCTTTCTTTATTTTAGTTACTTTTTAGAATTTATACACCAATTGTCCACTTAAAAAAGAATAACCGGAGAGTGTATTCATGTGTGGCTATGAACGAGGCCAGTGATCCTTTTAGAAAGTTATATGAGAAATATTGTTACCATAGATTTTTAAGGATCTGTGGCGTTCAGATTTGTTCATTTTTATTTTGCAGATTTTATTTTTTCTGGTGCCCCAGTCAAAAGGATATCTCCTGCGCATTTTTTAGTAGTATTAAATATATAAACTCTTATAAAAATTTAATTATATAAATTAATATGATAAAAAATAATATATTATATGATAATAATAATATTATACTATGTCAGTATATATAAAAAATTTATATCTTTAATATTAATTCCAACTCCGTTGTTTTCCACTTGGACCGTCATTTCAGATACATCTGCCACAATCTTCCAATTCTATCCTTTCCTCTTTGAATTGCACCTTTTTGGATCCTCACCTGTGGCAGGCATTCTTTCCTTGTGCCTAGTGCCCATTTTATCTGGCCTAAATGTGATCCCAAACGCATATGATTCCCATTCATACTACCTACTAAAACTTGATTGCCAATAGACTTCCTTATTACTTGTCTTACTTTATTGTTGTTATGGGCTAAGGAAAAATAATCATGAATCCCTTAAAGGGCCTTTTGCCATACCTTCAAGCTACCCTTCTAAGATCTCCTCAGTTTCTAACACCAATCACTATCTAATCCATGAATCAAATCATTATATCTTCTTGAATTAGAAAATTGCCTCCACCATGATAGATTGATTCTCTTCCCATTCCATCCATTTTTTGTGCTCATAAAACACTTTTACACGTGATAAAAAGTATACCCATTTGCCTTTAAATTTTAAGATTAAAGGTACGGATTTGCACAGAAAATGAGCTAGTTGCATTAAAAAGACTAGGGGGGTCAGTTAATAGATTTGGCTTGAAGCCCACGAAATTTTCTTTTAGTCAACTTGTAGGTTAGAATGGAATAACAAAACTTTAAGAGAACCATTTTTTTCTTCTTTCATTTATACAAAGGGGATCTTTAATGTTGAATTATTCTTAAAAAAAAAATAAAAAATAAAATAAAATAAAATAAAGTTTGATACAAATTAACGTTTGTGATTCCTTTCGAAAATGTCTTATAAAGTTCAAATATTTTTCTTGGACTTGAAGGCTTTAATGGGGATTGGAAAACGAAGCCATGAACTTCAATATTAATGTGGAAGTTAGATTTTTACGAGAATTTTTAAAAACATGAATAATCAAATCAATCTGAATGATATTGATTAAGTATCTTTATAAAAGTTATTCCGTTTTGTCATTCTTTAGTGTAAATTATTTCATTTATTGTTAATTAGATTCACTCAATTATTTTTTCTTTTAAATTTTTATAAAAAGCTTTTTAAAAATAAATATTGACTCTAATTTTAAAACTTTTTTCTAGAAAAAATTATTTTGATTTTTGACTCCAATTTTTATTTATTTTTTTCAAAATTTAAAGCTTCATTCTCATCCTCAGATTGGAAACTTGTGCTGTCAAGCAAAACACAAAAGGATTACCAGGACTTTTGAGGGTGTTGATTGTAATTTTAGATTCATATATAAAAGCAAATTATTTATGGTAAATATTTCTAAGCCAAAAAGATCTATGATATCTTTCAATCAGTGACAACTTTATATCTTTCAATCAGTGACAACTTTATCAATATTATTGTCTACGATGCTTTTCTTCGGCTTGTGATTGCGCCCCGCCCCCCCGCCAAATTGTTCTGACTTGGAATCAGCAAAAGTCAAATTCATGGGGGCCAAGGGAAGGGAAGGTGCCTTCATCTAAGCACGTGAAAAATTTGTCTTTTTAATGTGAAAAATTGAAATCATATATGTGTGTGTGTGTGTGTGTTATATCACTTTTCTACTTTTAAACTAATTGATAGGTGTCAATCATTTTACATTTAATTGGTGCACAAATATCTAATCAAACGAATCTCACCTGCGATTTTTCTATCAAATTCAAATATTTGGTTGATTTGGTTAATTTATTTATTTGGGTTTAAGTGGATTAAGCTCAATATTAGAAAGTGTTCAATTGATAAATGATTGTCGATTTGGTCTCGCCGCACATAATAATCAAAGCTTTTTGTTCACTCAATCATTTTTGACATTGACTTAATGTTGCTAAGAAGAAGTCTAAAGAGTTACAAAATTATCAAATTACATTTATTTACATTTTTTTCTTGAAAAGACTGATTTTATCTCCCAATAACATTTTCATATATTTTCCATCATTCTTTATACAAAATGGAAAATATTTCTTTTTAATTTCACGTAAAATTTGAATTATTATTATTATTTTTTGTGTATGTACGTGTCCATACAAAATAATTAATAAAATATATATGAGAAAAGCAATATCATATATAATAATCAAAATATAAAACTTAAAGATGTCAACTAATGTGATACTTTAATATAGATTTTATTACCGATAAGATGTTAAACACATTTTACTTAGATGTAAATTTTTTTTGTATGTGACACTACTCTTCTCACAAACACATTCTATACGTGGTTTTAACTGTTTAGAACCAAATAAGATAGAATATATTTCAATAATATGTTATCGGTCGACTTCATCTAATTAAGGTTTCGTTTGAAATATGCTATATATTTTAAAGTTACAATTTTTATGAAATAAATATTTTAAATATTAAATATTAATATAAAAATATGTAAATTTTATTAAAAATTAGATTGTTAAATAGATTTTGAACACAAAAATACCATAATATTTAAGAATCTAAATTTTTCACCTTTGAACATTTTTCTTTTTATCTTTTTGAAAAATAATTTTCATTAATAATACATATTTAGAGTTAAAATGGGATGCCTCTAGAAGCAAATAAATTCAACATAGGTACCTTTAATGTTTGGAAGTAACTTTTTTTCCCTAATTAATCTTTCATTGTTTCATTGGATCGATTTCTTTTCCCTCCTTTTCCCATGGAATCTCATCTGTTATTTTTTCTAAACTCTCATAGATAAACAGAAATTATATAAGCTTCTTCGTTGAAAATGGTGCGAGAGAGAATTGATTTTGCCCATCTATTGTGAATAATAACATCAACGGAAAACAGAGAGAATTCGAATTTTACATGAAGTTAACCTTCCCCCTTCATTTCTATCCCCCAGTGACGTGTTTAATTTTACTGATTTCATGTAATATCAATCTTGAGTTGATAGCACTACCGCTGGGTAATCGATGTGCCTTTGGACCATGATAGTTGGTGCAATGGGCACTAACGAAACTTGGAAAAGCAAAGTGGAGTAGTACTTTAGGATCCCGATATAGGAAATAACGAGGGTAATCAATGTGTCATTTTAATTTTTTTGCCTAACTCATCGGTATAATTGTTAGGATAAGGAGAGAACAAACACGCTCGTAAATTACGGAGAATATACAAAGGTTAAATGAATAAATATATTTATAAACTTGAACACTACTTATAACTTAAAATCTTAAGGCATTAAGTCTATGGATCTATTTCACTTATATATTACTCGTGTGCCTTTTATTTTTTCAATGTGAGATATTTTTACTTTACTTACACACACTTGAACTCAACAATCTCTCCCTCAAGTGTGAGTCTTTTCACATTAAATTTGAATTTTATTATATTTTAACTCCATCTCAAATAGAAGGCATTTTTATATTCGAGTATTAAGGTGTTAGTAAGAGTCTAATACTCCACTTAGAGTCACGTGAAGACCAAACGTACTCTTTGGACCACTATCCTAGAGTGCACGCCTACTAACACTCCACCTAGAGTCACGTGAGAGCTGAACGTACTCTTTTTATAGGAGTCACGCCTTACCACTCCACCTTGAACTAGCCCACTCTCTTTGGGCCATTCTCCTTGGGCTAATTTGGAATCTAAAGCT
>JAWDEX010000003.1:7732117-7773810 GCA_035221805.1 Trichilia hirta | reverse complement strand
GATAATCTCTCAATCAATTTATCATCAGTTATGGCAAGGCATTCAGATTAGATTGTTCAAGGGCACTAGAAAGCCAGACAATGCAGGCCTAAGCACCAAAAGAGGGAAACTATGAAGATGAGTTAAAGACAAGAGGTAATAAATGCTGACAAAATAAATTTACAACCCAATATTTCATTCCAGTGAGTAACTGAATTATTCGTGGTTAAGTGGTGATTATAATACGTCACACATATAACTCCATAGCCATGATTACAAGAAACAAAACTCCAGAGCTATAAATAACAATTCAGTGTGCATCATCAAATAGCAATTCATGATTTGCAGTACCAAAAGGGAATAGGGCTGGCATTCAAAACTATCAAATAAACCGAGACCATGAAACCAGTAAACAGATACTCACCGATTCTGCACCATAACATGACCCACAGTATGTCTCATTGTGTTCAAGCCTGCCACCATGTCTCTGTAAAGGCTTCTCAATCTGTTTATTATTGGAACAGTAATGAGCACATGGCAACTAATTTATTAACAGAACATCTAAGAATATGGGCAGCATGAAGGATGTGAAAGAGCAGAAAACTCTAAGCCAGATTGCTGTCCAGAGAAGTATGCATGTAATCAATTCATATATTTTACTGGCAACTTAGCCAATTAACAATCCCTAGTCACTATACCAAAATCAGACTAGCTGAATCTTAATCTCTCCAAAGCATCCTCTCACTTTTAAAATCATATAGTGGAACCTTAATTGGGTGATAGAAATCCCTCAATTGCATGCTGCACCAGGGATATTGAACCCTAACCAAGATTTACACTATTTAGACCAAGTTTAGAATTTGTCTCCTCTGTGGATTCTTAAGGTATCTTGTCATTTAAATACTGTAGAAGTCAAGCAATGTTAGAAAACATATACAAAATACTCAACCTGGTTTGCCCTATTCATTGTTACTTCTCCCAATCCTCCTAATCCTGCCCTCCCCTCTCTCCAACACATGCAGACCAAAAGTAAAAAGAAAAAGAAAAAAAAAGACCACCCACTCACTGAAATCTCCACACCAATATCAGATGCAATAGACTTTCCGAAACTCCTTTTCCCCTAATCAATATCCTCTAAACTTAATCTAATACTAAAAGAGATGCATTTAACTTGTTCAATTTTCAATCCTTGGTACCTGTCTCCAAATTTACTCCCAGCTATCCCATAGTTAAGAGACCAATCAAAGGAATAAAGGAAGGTAACTGAGAGCCTTGAGTGGGGGTAATCCCACTCAGTTGTGTAAACAAGGTCTGAACTGAGCCTTGGAAACCAAAACCATTCCTTATGGGAAGCCTAAACTCTCCACCACATATTCCTAACTCAATCTAAGTAACTAATCTAAAACACAGTTCAATCAACAGATGTTTAGAAAACGTTGGTATTGAGAAATGAACCATCATGTTACTAACCTTAGGAGCACCAATCCCATCTTGCCTTGATTCAATAACGTTACCCTGGTTGTCTAATCTTTTCTTGAAAATGTCATGCTTCTACAAGTTGAAAAAAAAAAAATGTAATTCAAAATTTAACAAGATCTGAAGCACACAAAAATATGTTTGTCAAATGCCTAAAACAAAGAATGTAACCAATGAAAAAGAAAGTGAAAAGTCATGATTCCAGTTAATACATACTACATCCAGGTGCTGCTCCCCACTTATGTCCATGGCGTCAAGACTTAGTATTGAACATGGAAGGGCAGGAAATGTTACATCAAACTGCAATTTCAAGATCAAAAGGGACAACTAAATTATTTTTATTATAACCAAAAATTGAAGTATATTTTTCAACGGGATATACTATAGACAAGGGCAATATATCAAAAATCAGAACATGGTCACAAGTTGCTGAAAGATTCAGTATATTCTAGAATGTCATGAATATACGTGTTAAGAATTAAAAAGATTAAAACTACATGATATGCAAGACTAGGAGTTTGAAAAAACGGAACACAAACGAAAGAATAAGAATTGCAAGTCAGAAGCAACAAATCACATTACATTGATACGTAGAGTTTCTCCCCTTGAAGTATCCACCACAAGCTTTGTTTCAGTTACCGCATTGAGATATAATTCTGCACCAAAATGAGAAACAAAAGTTGTCGCACAATAACATGATAATTAACCGTCAGCAACAATCAATCACCGACTTTTATCGGGTCCTTTTACTACCAAAAGCATGAGAACTACGTTGTCGAAATGGTCGAACAATTAAGAATCCGAAGACAATTCTTAATTCATTGCCAAATATTTTGACTCAAGAACAGACAACAATCATATAACAACAGAAAAATTAAGAAGCTTTAGTTCACATTCGCAGCAAGAATAAGACCTCAAAATTACAATTAGAAGTTTTTTATTCAAGATCATTAGTTTGTTAGAATGCCCATATTATTATACAATCATTAATCCTAAATCATGAAAAAATATTCATGGAAAAAAAAAACATAGATCTAAAATGAAGCACAAAAAAAATGCAAGAGATGAATTCAAATAACGTACGTAGCTCGGAGAAGAAGAGCAAAAGCATTACAATTGAAGAAACAATCGTGATAACTCCGCCGGACAGAGTCCGGCTGTAGAAATCCTCATTGATTTTGGGATAAGCATCCAAATTCCTTAGTCTGTTCATGATACCGTCAATACACAGATATCAGCTGCGAGCGAGCGATTGAATTGATTCAGCAGATACTTCGTTGATTATTCTAATGATATAATCCAATCCAAATACAAACAAAATCGAAATGAAAATCTAATTATGTTGACTTTCAACACCCCGGTTTTGATTTTGATCCGCCGTGGTGTTTCAATGCCGGCGTCTACGATTTGAAGACCTAAAACTAAAACTACGCTTTTTTTTAATGTCAATTGTTTTTCTATTGAATTTCTACGCTTTGGAGAAGATCGAGGGATTGTGCCCGGAGAGTAGCGTCTCTCGGGTACATACGGTCTACGGATGCGTAGGTATATTTTTTCAATAAGACCCCTATTGTTTTCTATATTTACAGTTGTCTGCTAATGTTATGTGTGATTTGCTGTTCTAACTGTAAACTTATCAGAAATAAAAAATCTGGGTTGAAACAACCGACGGTATACTAGAATTACTAAGTAATACCTTCCACCACGGAGGTCGAGATGTTAACAATTCTAAATATATTCAAAAGATTTTACCATTTGGGATAACCAAATTAGTAACTAGTTTCAAAATCTATGTCGTTATAATATAAATAAAATATATATATATATATTTTTATATATACACGAAATAAATTAATAAAAAAATTATGAGTATTAATTAACTGATATGCCTTAATAAGCATAATTCAGTTGGTTTGATATTTTATTTTGAAAATAAGAGATCCATAATCAAATTTTCTAACACTAATATTAAAAAAATAATAATAATTTATTTTTATATGTAACATGAATTTGACTGTCGCCTCAGCTGTTTTTTTTTTTTTCAGAGACACGACCATGTTTTTGTTTAAAGGCACAGTTATGTTAATGCAGTTTACATCCTCATTAATAGGATTTATATATTTATTATTTAATTATTCAACATAAAATTTCGTAAAATTTGAATAATTAACGCAATATATGATAAAAGAGCAGTAGATAAAATATGTATTATCAACACGAAATTTGATAGAATTTATTTATTTTATTATTTAATTTAAAATTTTTTTTTTTTTAATTTCACGTAAAAAATAATAACTTAATAACTTAATTAATTGTTTATAAAATACACAGATACATATAATATAAATATTTTCTAGACTAGTGTATAATAAATTTATTGAAATATTATTATTTCAGCTTTCACCTAATTTTTTAATTTATATCTAGTTCGTGTTTATCAAATAGTTAATACTTATGCGTTCCAACAGTTGTAATTTAAAAATTATAGTATTTTAATACTAAATATATCCTTAATTTTATTGTTTAGAGGTGAGCATTATTTTCGTTTAGGTTTGGACTAAACTGATCTATATATATTGAGAGCATATAAAAAATTAACCTAATTCAAACTTACAATATTAGCTTGGATCGATTTGGCAGTCTCAATTTGTGCCTAAATTAAAAATATATATATATAATTTCATAATTTTAAAATTATGTATTATTATTAAGTGCATTTAAAATATATTAATATTTAAAGTAAATGGACCACCTATTACTCAATTAAATAATTAAAATAAATATTAAAATGTAATAATGATAGTAAATAAGATATAATTATTTTAATAAATTTAAATTTAAAATTATTACAATTAATTTTGTTAGTTTCAATCGAGCTTAATTCAAAACCAATTCGATATTAGTTATTTTTAAAATGTGAAATCGAAGAAAGTTTTAAGTACATTTGAAACCAATGCAAATTGGTCCAAGTACATTTGGATCAGTTCAAAAGGGCCCATCCGTATTTTTTTGTTACTATGCCCTTATTGAATTGATATTCTTAACGACAAACAAAAGAATGATTGTTCTACAATTGAACTTAAATTGCAAAAAATTTGTTATTTCCTCTGTATTTTATCAAACATTTTAGAAATTAATTTATAAAGACCAATTTTGATGAGTACGGTGGTAATGTGACAAGAATATTGCATAAATCCAAGCTCTAAAGTGGGAGGAATTTCCCCAGGATTTGTACTAAAATACCAATTGTCACAATATTTGAAAAAAATACTTGATCACGAACTTCAAAAAACTATCTTATCTTAAGTTTTAGGTGAGGAGCAGATCCTTATCCCGAGAACTGCGATTATCAGAAGGCCATAAGATGAAATTTACTGATAGAATCCAGATCTCCATCTCAAGTTTCACGTTAAGAAATATCAATTCAAACTGGGAACTAACCCTTAAGCCTACTATAGGTTGAAGATGCCATAATCTAAAGGCTAGCCTTGAGAGCACAGTTCCCCAACAATTACGCTAACAAGAGGGGAAAAAGTGAGTAACTGCTAAAAGAAATAAATATGTGATAGTTTTTGTAATAACCATTCATCAATTCATGTCCTTAAAATCTCTCATGGTGACTGTAATTGCTCATAATTTAGGGGCTAATAAAAGTAAATCATGACAGTTCGTGAAATAAATAGCTTATGATTTAGGGTTAATGCGAATCAATCTTAGCATTAATAACCCATGGCCTACGGAATATTCTTTTTTATTTTGCATCATGAAGAATTTATTTATTTTAATATTTTATTTAAACATATATTTTTTTAATTTTATATAAAAAAATTAATTAATTAATTAATACTTTTTTATAAAAATATACATACATACATATCTACATCTCAAAATTATATATTTGAGTATGAATAATTTTATTATAATATAATTCTTACGAGTTTAAGTGTCTTATTTATTAAAAATTTATTTTTAAAAGAGTAAAATTTTTTATTTAAAGTCAAAGAATAAACATTTTTTTAGTAATTAATTGATTTTATGAATGATATTACTAAATAAAAATTAAAAAATAAATTAATATTACTTAAGTTTTAAAAATTAACACTTGTTAAAGACGTAGAAAATATTGTTAAAATGTTATTTTATTTAATTAAAATTAATTAAAGAGTTATTTTGATTAAAAGATAAAAATTATTTTTAACACAAAAAATATCATTTTTTTTAAAATATAAGAATAAAATATATTTTTTAACTAATTGACAAAAACATTGAAAATTTTTAATATTAATTTATAAAAAAATATTTTTAAACAATTTTTTTTTTATTAATTGTCTATAAAGAATTATGTCAAGTCCTATGTCTTGCGAGGGACTCATTCTAACTTCTGATCTTTTCACCCCTAGCACAGTCAAATGATAAATCATAACTAATATCATTATAAAATTATCCATTTTTAAGTAATAGATAATCCAAATTTATTTACAGCAAAATAAAAATTTTCATCAAATAACACACGATAATTTGGCTTATCAACTAATTAACATTATTCAAAGCTCTTACGTCTTCAAATTCATAGCATTAGCTTATCTTGATAAGGGAAGATAATAATTGTTCATGGAAACAAATATGAAAGATTTTCGTTTGTCGAAGACATTGAATTCAAGAATTTCAAGGCAAGCTGCAAGTACACTAAGGGAGGATGTCAAGAATAAAATGTATCAAATGGCTAGAAGATCAATTACCAAAATATGCAATGCTAACATGTATCATTATTTATTTCTTTATTTGCCTTGCATTTGGTTGCTTTAAATTCAAACATTATAATACTAAATTAATTAAAAAATAAAGGATAGCTTTTTTGTTACTTTTGGTCATCAATTATAATATTCTACCAATTATAAATTTCTTCATATACTAACTTATGCAATCAGATGCTTAAGTTAGAGTGTCATCCAACAACTGATCATCTTGAGAAAGAGTAACAATGAAATTAATATCATTTAACTAATTTTTAACACTATAAAATTAATATTAATTAACTCAAATAAAAATATTATTAAAATAACAATAAATAAAACTATTATTAAAATATCAAATTAATATTTTTAAATAATATTTAAAGTAACAATGAAATCTCATCGTCATTCAATAATTAATATAAAAAAATAAAAATAATAAAATAATCAATATTCTAACACCATGTAGGGCCTATTATTATTATTATTATTATTTTTTAAAATTTTTGCTGGTTCTCTTTCTTAAAAAGCATGAGATTTAAACTTTTTAGTCTTCTAGTTTTAAATAAAAAATTAATAAATTAATATAATTCAGATAATATATATTTTATAAATAATTTTAAATGATTTGAATTATATCATAAAATTTTAAGTTTACCTCATATATATCTTTAAAATACGTCGATATCTAAAGTCATATAAAATCTAATTAGCTACAATAGACTACAATGAATTTAATTCAATGTGTAATATATAAAAAATTTTGCGGAAACTTATATATATCGGGGAAGGTGAAAAACGCTAAACTAATCCCTACCCCATTAAGAAATTGGGGATGAATTTTTCACTATTCTTTATTCTATTTACCATAAATTAATTTTAATTGTCTCGGTTGGTGTGGATACTCGTCGGCCCAAGATAGGTTGGACCCTCATTACAATTGCATATGCGATAATCTTCCTATTCTATCCTTGCTTTCTGGTTGAATCTCCTTAATGGATCTCAACTTGGGCCAAGCCATCTTCCTTATGGCTGTTGAAAATTTTATTGAGCCCTTACGCATATGATCCCATTCACACACCCATTACAACTTGACTGCCGACGAACTTCCTCATTTATTGTCTTACTTTATTGTTGTAGTCAAAGAAATGTGGGCAAAGGAAAATGATCAAAAATTCCTCAAAAGGCATCAAACTCTTCCGCTTCTAACACCAATCAAATATTCTAATCAATGAATCAAATCATTTCATCTTCTTGAATTAGAAAATTGCATCACATTGATAGATTGATTCTCTTGCCATTCCATCCATTGTTAGTGCTCATAAAACAACATACATGCGATAAAAAGAATACCCATCTGCCTTTCAATTTTAAGATTTCGGATATGGGATGGGCATAGAAAATGAACTACTTGCATCAAAAAGACTAAGGGGTCGGTTAGGAGATTTGATTTGGTTCGAAGCCCACGAAATTTTTTTTCCGTCAACTTGTAGGTTAGAATGGAATAACAAAAATAAAAGAGAACCATTTTTCTTTTTCTTCTTTTATTTGGACATAGGGGATCTTTTATATTGAATTATTCTTAATATGGACTAAATAAATGAAAGGAATTAAATAAGAAAAGCACAAAATAAAGTTTGATAGAAATTAATGTTCGTGATTCCTTTTGAAAAATTTTATGAAGTTGAAATATTATTCTTAGACTTGAAGCTCTAATGTGGACCTACAAATGATGCCATGAACTTCAATATTAATATGGACATTAGATTTTTAGGTGTATTTTTAAAATTATGAATAGTCAGATCAATCTAAATAATAGTGATTAAATATTTTTATAAAAGTTAATTTTTTCTCATTCTTCAGCATCAATTATTTCTTTTATTCCTTCAAAAATAAATATTTATTCCAATTTTAAAATTTTATTCTACAGAAACATTTGATATTTGATTGTGATTTTTTTTAAAAATTTAAAGCTCCACTTCTGTCTCCAAATTTAAATTTAGGCTGTTTAATTAAAGGCAAAAGAGACTATTAAATCACTGAATAACGATTCTTGAGGGTGTTAATTATGATTTTAAATTTATATATAAAAGCAAATTATTCATTATAAATATTTCTAAACGAAAAAGATTTAGGATGTCTTTCAATCAATAACTACTTTATCAATATTATTTTCTAAGATGCTTTCTGCAATTTGTGATTCGAACTCCAAAAAATGTTCGTACTTGGAACCTCACAAAATCAATTTCATTTTGGGCCAAGGGAAAGGAAGGCAAGGTTCCTTCATGTATATCAATAAGCACGTGAAAAATTGCTCTTTTTAATCTGAAAAATTGAAATCATATATTATATATATATGTATATCATTTTTCTATTTTTAAACTAGTCGATGGGTCTCAATCATTTTAGACATTTAATTGGAGCACAAATATCTAATCAAATGAATATTATCAGCCATTTTTCTACCAAATTCAATTATTTTGTCGATTTGGCTAATTTATTAAGTGGACTTGTAGCTCAATGTTAGAGAATGTTCAATTGATAAATGATTGTCAATGAGGTCTTCTCGTATATTCTAATAAAACTTTTTGTTCACTCAATCATTTTTTGCATTGACTTAATGTTGCTAAGAAGAAGAGTTCTAAAATTATCAAATTACTTATATTATATTTTTTTGAAAAGACTGATTTTATCTCCTAATAACTTTTTCATATGTTTTCCATTATTCTTTTACAAAATGAAAAATATTTGTGTTTAGGAAGAATTTTGAGAGAATCTAATACAAGTCTAACTACGTTATCTCACCCTAATCCTGAAATCAATTCATCTTAACCGTTAGATGAATTTAGGATTACATCTCATACTAATTTTAAAGTCTTTTTTATCTTGTCCTTAAAGCAAAGTTAACTACATCTCATTATGACGCCAAGGTCATCTCATCTTGATCTTAAGATGAAATCAACTCATATCACCCTAATCTCGAAGTCATCTCACCCTAATTTTGAGAAGAAGTTAGCACTACATTTCACTCTGACCTTGATGTCATCTAATCCTAACTTTGAGGTGAAGTCATCTCACTCATATTGACTTTGAGGTCATCTCACCTTAACTTCAAGCTTATCTTATTCTAACTTTGAGGTAAAGTCAGTTATATTTTACTCTAACCCCAAGGCCATCCTATTTTAACCCAGTGACTTGTTTTTCAACCAGCACGTGAAGAAGAAGTAGGTAACTAATGAAAGGAGTAGTTATGCGCTAAGCGGTAACTCTTATAATAATCATTCATTAATTACGTGATAACTCTCATTACAACCACCCACTAATCACGTAACTCCTATAATAATTTATTATTAACTATGTAACTGTCATAATAACTATTTATAAACCTACTTTTCAATGACTTTTTATTGTAGTTTTGAATTCAATTTTTATAACAGGTGACGACTATATGATAAACGAGAAAGATCTCTACTAGCTTACAAAATTGCTATCTCTCATTTTACAAACAAAAAAACCATAAAATTTGATCTAAGTATCAAAGAATTTTCGCTGAGTAACAGACATTTTTTTTTGATATTTTGCCATGCCACAAGATCTAATAAGCATAAAAAGCACAAAGATTTGAGCATTTGGTGTTTGATGTTCTAAAAGAAATTTTAGACATCAACAATTTGTTTTTAATTTTGCATAAAATTCTAATTAGTCTAATTCTTTTGTGTATGTGTGTGTGTGTGTGTGTATGCAAAATAATAAATAAAAATATACCTAAGAAGAGAATATCATATATACTATTCAAAATATAAAAATTAAAGATTTCAACAAATGTAACATTTTAACATTGATTTGATTACTTATAACACGTTAAATACATTTCACTTAGATATAAATTTTGTTTTTTTTGCAACATTGCTATTATCACAAATACATGCTTTGTGTTATTTTTACTGTTTGGATCCAAAGAAGATAGGATATGAATAGTTATATTTCAATCACATGTCATCACCATTACTATTTAATTAAGATTTTGTATGAAATTATGGAGTATTATTTTTAAGTAAAAATCCTTATGAAATGAAAATTTTAAATATTAAAATATTAATGTAAAATATATTAATTTTACTAAAACTTAGTATTATCAAACACATTTTTAATCTTAGAAGTATGATACTAATAAAGGAAGCCTGAACTTGTCACCTTCAAATATTTTTCTTTTTCCTTTTTTTGTTTTTTGTTTAAAAATAATTTTCATTCATAGTACATATTTAGAGGTAAAAGGGGTTGGGTCTAGAAGAAAAAATGAGAAATAAATAAATTTGACAGGATAAAATGAACCTTCTTCTAACACAAGAAAAAAGTTCTCATACATATTTATTTTTAGCCAAAGCCACCGGTTTGTCCTAATTAAAAAGTTGCATTAGTCTTCAAACCATATATCACTTTTCATAGAATTCAAGTTGGTTTGTAATTTTCTTTGATTTTCATACATAAACAAGTGCCTATATCTTGTATGGAAGACTTATATATCAACATACGTATCTTCAATGTTTAGGAGTGACCCTTTTGGCCTCATTAACCTTTCATGTTTCATTGGATCAATTTCTTCCCCTCTCCTCTTTTTTCATATGGAATCTCATATTTTATTTTTTATCATCTCATATTAAATACATTTCTTCTTTAATATTATGGATAATAACATAAATTAAAAAAATACAGAACTCAAAATTTACCTGAAGTTAATCTCACTTCATTCTTTCTCCCGATGACGTATTTAATTTTAATGATTTTAAGTAAGATCAATCGTGAGTTGATAGCACTACTGCTGGGTAATCGATACAACTTTGGACTATGACAGTTGGTGCTATGGGCACTAACAAAGCTTTGAAAAGCAAAGTGGAGTGGTACTTTGGGATCTTGATATGGACAATAATGAGAGTAATCAATGTGTCATTTTAATTTTTTGGCCTAACTTACAATTGATAACTATAGCAATAATTGTATTCTATAGAATAAAGAATGTTCTAATTACTTAAATCAAATTAAATATATCCAACTTGTTTTTGCAAGTTAAACAAATATAAGAAATGAAAAAAAAGACGCTATGAAGATTTCGTGTAGGTAGAGGAGGAACTAGAGAGCTATCATTATAACTCAAGTTGGATATTAAAAAAAAATTAAATTAAATTAAATTAAAATATCATAATCTATTTATCCTTGATCGACAGATAATGATACCGTAATCTTTGTTTGTTATTTAATGATTATTCTTCTATAGTTTTCCATTGGTACAAAGGTAGGAAATCTTAATTTTCTCGATCTCGACTGTAGGCCAGGTATCTTAACTAGGCGTTTGATTAGAAGAGAACAGAATTAAAACCACAAACTTTATTTGTGTATCAAAGCATTGGAATCATGAATAAAGGCATTGAATCTCCACTTTATACGGTCCATTACTTAATTTTTTTAACATACAGTCAATTATCTACAACACATAAAAGTAGTAAATTTAATAAATCAAATGATGTTGTATAATGTTAAAATAAAATGTTGAATGTTAAAAATATATGATGTTGTATACTGATAAACAATTAACAAAAAACTTTTGCTTGATCCAAATTTACATAAATTTTACAGAATTTTTTGACAAGTACAAATTTTTATCAACTTTTTATGCTTACGTACAAGTTTTGATTCTATAAAATTATCCTTTTTTTTTATGCCATATATAATTATAGTTCTTTTATAAAAAAAAAATCAATAAACAAAAATTACAAAACAATGAAAAACAAAGTAAAGTAGGTCTATGTATGTACAGATGCATGGTATCAATCAAAGAGTGCCATATATATATAACACTGGACTTAGATTCTCAACCGAAGCCAAATCATGCAATATATAACACCTATATAACGCAACAATCTACTTTTTATCCTCCACTGTAAGTTAAAAACCGTCTGTCCCAATTATTAAAGTCGATAAAAATCTAGAAAAGCAAGAAGAGTAGGATATTCAGATATGGGTATGGTACAATTGGTATATAATGAAAATAGTAATGGTAATGGTGGTGGGGTCATACAGATTAGGGTTTTGTTTAATTTTTTGTGAGTGGGATAGTGGGCGTGTGTGTGTGTGTGTATGTGGGAATGGCTTCTTCTTCTTTAGTGGGCTAGCCACTATCAGCACATAATATTGTGGGGTCTTGATGAATCATTTCCATGGCAATATTACGTGTCGTTTCAATGAAAACGAAATGAAATGGACCACCCTTTGCCTTTCTTTCTTTCTTCTGTTGCATCTGGTTTTCCCTTCCTTTCAAAAGGGTCCCATATTCTTAACCGAAAGGCATGGGATCCCTTTGTTGTGGCAGTTTTTTCGGTTGGTTTTAATACCCTTTATATCTCTTCTTCGTGTTGTTGTTAGATGGACTTTTCCTTTTTTGGATACAGATTTTTTTTCTAAGTGGTGGTCTAAACACGATAATAATTATTCATCATAACCCTAATTAATCGAAGAAACTTAAAAGAGGCCAACTAGCTAACAGCATTATTATCATTAACTGTATCTATCGAGACAAATTTGTTGGGGTTTGGTACTTGGGTTTCCTTTTATGACTCTTGCTCAACTCAAAAAGGTGGAAAAAAGAGTCAATTTCTTAACATGGTTTACTAATTTATATTAAAATAAGCACACATATTAATAAGTCTGCACTAAAACTTAATTATTTGATGTTAATAAGCACTTAAATTTTTGCAGCTGTACAGCATTGAAATGAATGACTAAATTCACCAATTAGCTTGGCTGTTATCTACATTCGATTAAGAACAACAATGATGAGTTTTCTTTCTCAAGAACTCAAAACTTTAGGGATATATAGTGAGGCAATTTGCAAGTAACTAGTCATTGCAAGTTTGCAACATGTCGTGTTCACTTATGTGGGGGTGTTTAGCACTAATAACCCATTGTCCCATTCGTTCCAAATCATTTATCAAATTTGATATTACGTGCATTTGATTCATGTAGTTCAAGATATATACAACAAGGCTCTAGAGAGAAATGCCATTGAACTGAGTTGAATGTCGACTAAACCTAAAGTTTAATTTGCAAGAAAATTTACAGGTATCAAGTAATCTTATTAGTACCCTCGTAATATTAATCTACCAATATTTATCTTCAAATTAAATTCTTAGAGAAATTAAAAATTTTATCAGACATGGGAAAGTTTTCTACCACCTATTTCTTGATTCTCTTCCTTATTTTCTCAGCTGCATTAATGGTGCTTCATGCTATTAATGCACAACAAAGATGCATGGAGGAATTGTATAGGATGCACGCTTCAAGATTGTGGCAAAAAGTGTTTCAAGAGACATGCTCAAGGTGGACGACTATGCATTCAAAAAGTTGCCATATCTGATTATGATTGCTTTTGTTTTTGGAATTGCTGTTGACCATCTCTTATTAGTATGCGTACATTAACATTTCTTATATCTATACTTAAGTACTCTATTATTAATAAAGAGAAGGCACGCCTCTAAATTTTAGTTTTTATTGTTTTCCCAAGATAAAAGAAAGATCTTTAGACTCCCTTCTCGGGCTTATTTTTGTTTCTATTATTTTTAAATGTATCGAATATAAATAATTTTTAAAAAAATTAAATCTAAACTAATCGGTTGGAATTTGGGGTGAGTGTGATAAGTATATAATTATAAATATATATATATTGAATACAAAACAATTTCTATATAAGCTTTATAAAATAGTTGTCTAAAAAAGTTAAATATAAATTAATTATGGCAATATCTAATAAAAAACACAAATAAAATTAATATAAAAATTAATAAAATTGATCCATTAAATTATTATGATATTAAAAATTTATTGTATTAATTACGTTAATACTACTAAAAGAAATTCTGGTTATAGATATCAGGAATAGAATAAACTAAGATTAGTAAACTTATTAATAAAGGAGAAATATATAATTATGCATCTTCATGGCAACGTTGATGCCCTAAGAATTAATATTATTAATCAATCAGCTTTGTAGCAAAGTAAAAATATTGGTTTCTAATATTAGAGATGCAAACTTTTATCTATATTTACACATTCTATTATTAATCAAGATTATTAAAGTTTTTCTTTACTTATGAACTCTATTATTAATAAAGATAAACTTCCAAATTTTAGTTATTATTTTTTTCCCTGAAAACCCCTTATACTCACTTCTCTAGCTTATATTTGTATGTTAATATAGATTAAAAAAAAGAAAAAAAACTAAAACCTCAACGAGAACGCCAATAAAATTAATAGAATAAAAATTAAAGAATAAACCTTATCTTAAAAGCAACAAGAACAACAAAACTCAAAAAGAAGTTAATCTTGCATTAATAAAAACAATAAATAGAATATATTATTACATTCCGAAAAGAATACCATCAGTTTTCACGGAAAATCAAGTCAATTAAGTAAAAAAGACAAACCAACTCGAAGGTTAGGACATTTGTCAACATACTTTTATAAGAACAAAATGATTATAAATTTGAAGGACTTTTCCCTTCTCTCTGAAAGTTCTCTTCTTCTTCTACCTTTCCCCATAATAAAAAAAAACTCCGTTTTCTTCTGCTTTCTTTATCGGTGGAAGTCTTATGGCTCTTTCTCCAGTAGATCTCTCCATTTTTTTTTTCTTGTTTTCTTTTATGAGGGTAAATTTTCACATTTTATGATGCTTTTCATTCACCCAAATCCAAATATGTGGTGGTGGTGTGGATTTTTGTTATTTTTAGATCTAAAGCTCTTAAAATTCAAATCTGGAATACTCATTGTAGATTGGGGATTGTAGCTGATCTATTATTTTATCAAACGGAAGAACCAACTCCAATTATAAAGGGTGTTATCAAAGAGTCAAGATATAATTAGTAAAGCTCGAATATATTTATGTGCACTAGAGAAAATAAGGAATCTTATTTTTTTCTTTTTATGCACCTTTGCCTCCTTATTATTCAACATTTGTTTAAGAATTTTGATGATCTGATGCTGTAATAGATTTATTATGATGATGTTGATGTATTAGAAAATGTTAGTATATCTTTTTTGTTTTCGTTAAATCTGTATTTGCATTGTTGTACTTGTATCCCTTGTGGTTTGAATTAAATATTTCTGCTTAAAAAAAAAATAATTAATATTTGGGAAGAATGTAGAGAGTTCGACCAGTGTTGACCTTGCTCCAAGAGATCTATTTATTTTGATTCCGTGGAGATATTTGATGCTAAAACTGCTAATTGAAGTCTGATAAGGGAATACTTGCCTTAAGTGAGATCTACAACAAAGCCTGATTATGGAGCATCCACTCAGATGAAATCTATAAGTGAATCTGATCAAGTATTTACATCAAAGCTTGAATAGAGGGTATTTGTCACAGGAAAAATCTACTACCAAGAGTTACCCTGGGAGAATTAGTTCAAGATGGGAGCCTATATCTAAAAGTTTCATCCCGAGACCTATCCAAATCACCTACACTAATTTGAGAGGAAGAAAAAGGTAACGGCCAAAAGGACAAGTACTTAGAGCAATTATTATCCAATTCAATCTCTTCTAAAATCTCTCACGACATATTTAAAAAGTGGTGGCTTATGATATAGGATTTGATAAGGGATAAAAGTGATTGCATTCCTGAAATCTCTGACTCATAATTTAGAGTTCATGAGAGGTAATTATGTGCCCATGATCCGGAATTAATGAGAAGGGTTCCCAAAAGTCTCTAGGGTTAATCTTCCAAAAAACAAAAACCTCTCTATAAGGTAGCGATCACCATAAAAGAAACGTGAATTCTTGTATATCGAAATTCTGCAAAAATACTGCTTTATTTTTTAAAAAAAGTAAAATCTTTCCTCGACTTAAATATCGAAGAATTTTTGTCGAGCAACTAACCTTTTCTTTTAGTCATTTGACTATGATCATATGCACAATCCAGCAAGTATAAAGAATTACTAGTTCGATACTCGAAATTCCAACAAGGTCAATGTCATGCATCAATAATTATAAATTTCAATTAGTTCATTAATTTTATTTGTTAAACTAACTAATACTCACCTATATAAGAACTTTAAAATATTAAAAGATTTTTAATTTCTACTCTCTTATATTTATCACCAAATAATAATACTATTCATTTCAAATTTTTTATCTCAAAATACATTTTGAATGAGGTGCCAAGTAAATTATCATGCATTTATTGAATGAGAAATTTTTATAATTTTTTTTCATTATATAATAAATGAATGTCACCTTAGTTGAGATGTATTTCAGAAGTGAAAATTTTGGGATGGTCATAAAAAATAAGCCTAAATCAAGATTAGTAAACTCATTAGTCGGGAAGTTCAAGTAGAATATTTTATCTTGAACATTTCTCTCTCTCTCTTCGTTTTTTTTTTTTTTTTTTTTTTTTTTTTTTCAAACGTTGAAATGTTATGTATAGATTCTGAATATCTGTACGAATTAAATGGTGTTATGCCCTCCAAATCAAGATCCTTATTCAATCCCGCGTTATTCATGTCTCCATTGACAATGTGATTTGTTGACGAAGAACACGGTGCTTTAAGAGATTTTTAAACATATTGTTTAGGCCCTGTGATACCTACATAGACATTTATTAACTTACCTCCTGTAGCTCAAGAAAGAAACATTGTATGTATTAAATTGCATGCCATATTTGACACAAAATCATTTATTTTAACATATTGAGATAGAAATTTTTGACATTAATTTATATTTCTTTTTTATGAAATCATTTACTAAAGTTCAAACATGAAAATAATTTTAATAAAAAAATTTGTATCAATTTAAAGAAACCCCATGATCACTTTATTGGCTAGAAGAGCCATGCTGAAGAAAGTAACTTTGGCATCAATTAATTAGGTCACATCCCACACCTCACACACCTCGAAATCCAGCAGAGAATGAGTAATTATCACTTGCCCATTTGGAGGTTTAGCAATATTCAGTTTAAATGATGAGAATGTCAAAATAATTATTTATCTCCTATCTTTTTTTAATATTTTTTTATAATTATCTTTATACTCTTATATATAATAAAATGATATATTTATTTATTTATTATTGAAATATCTATTTAATTACTATTACAAATAAAAATAACTAAATATTTAATAATTAAAATAAAATGGTAAGAAAAAAATTAACAATACTACTTTATCGTAATAAAATAATTTTTTATTTTTGCTAAATTATTATCATTGTATTATAATTAAATGTAACATTTTAAAAATGATAATTAAATATAATTTAATAATAAATAAGATAAAAAACAATATTATTATATTTGTAATAATAAATAAATATAAATTTTGATAAAAAAAATATATAAGTTGTTATATAAATTTTATTTCTACATATAAATGTAGAAAGATAATTAAAAAATAATTTATAAAAAAAGATGTTAAAGAATTATTTTTATATTTTTATTATTTAAATAAATATTTTTAAAATTTAAGGAAAGTAAGTTATAACAACCAATCTTAATCAGCCAATAATTCTACAGCAACCGAAGACTACGCGGCCATATCATTGCCTTCCTCTTTTTCAGAGGCCCTACCAATCAATCCATCAAATCAAATCCCACCATTTTTTCCATCGAAGTTTCCCAGAAATAGGCATTAAAGTCACGAGCTTAATTTTTCCTACAGGGCTCTTGTTGACAACAGGCGGGCACTCGTCAATTTCCAGAGGAGTAATTTTTTCACATTAATTGCATGAGATTATTCAAATATATTTAAAATCTGATTAATTAATCTTTAACAATTTTCAAGGTATAAATTCTTTGTTTTAAATTATAAACAGTTGGTAATTTATATTATCAAAAAGCTTAGTTCTAATAACATATCACTCAATGTGTGTGTCAAATTATTAATTCTTAGAGTTGTATTATAAAACAGTGCATTATTGTTTGCTTACGTGGTGCCACAGATGATACTTATGTCATTAGATACGAAATAACGAGGAACAAATTATTTATTAAAAATTTTTTGGAATGGATATGCGAATTCCAAATGCATGAAAATATAAAATAATCAAAATTAGAACGAGAGAATAAATTCATTAGTTGCTTTAAAAGAAGGTAATGTTTATGTTTCTTTTTAATACATATAAACTATATAATATTTGATTTAAACTATAGTGATTGGACTTACACAATAAGAGGAATATATAGGTTCTAATTCTTTTAAAAATTTCTCGTGTCCATTGAGTCAATAGATTTAGTCAATGGCAAAATAATACAATAATTATTAAAAAATGAATGCCTAATCTCATATATAATTGGACACCGCAATGATAATTGAGTAAGAGAGTTTTCTCATCATTTAAAATAAAAACAAATATAATAATGTTATTTTCTTGTATTATATGTATATGGTGCTTAAGAAAACTAGTTCAAAATTCAATAATTATTAATCGTAATGTTTAAAAAATTAATATTAATTATATGTAATTGAATTCGTATAAAGTTTTAAAAAAAGTGACTCGTTTAAACTATTATGAATCATTGGGCTAAAATCACAAAGATTACAATTGTTAAAATTTATTTGAGATTATTCACCAATTTTACTTTATTTTACTATTCTAAATATTGAAATTAAATTTCATGAGTGTAAGCTTCAACTCATTCTCATAATAGGGAGAAATCAGCTGTTATACTACAAGACTAGGAAACTTGGTGGTGTCGTAATCCCAACTCTAGTTATTGAGAATACAATAAAATTTATATGCGTCTGTCTTATTAGATTAGAACCAATTAGTTGATATTAGTTTAGTTACTTGACTCTCTAGATAACTGAATTCGCGTGACTGATTGGCTCTAGCGTAATAAGTCTCTGAAGAAGATTATGTCAAGTGAGATTCTTTTCATACTTGTACATTCAACAATTCATGCACGCATGAATTCTAGAAATTAAACCAGTAAAAGATGCTTACCAAATAAACAAAACCGAAAAAAAAAAGATGATTTCCTTACCAATGAAGTTATGCTCAATGCTCAAAGTCGTTGTGCTTTTCCGGCACGAATAAAAGATATTACGGTTGACTTACTAGGTAATAGTGTGTAAGTGTTGAAATCGAATTTTAGTTTGCCTAACTCTCTTCTTTTTGACAATCTTCAACCGCCTAAACTTTGAAACTCAAGCTCTTCATCACATGGGGGGAGAATGGAGATTAATTAGCTTCAAAGCATCTCCAAAGCCTCCTGTTTTGACCCATCAACATAAATATGCGGTAATTAATTAAACAAACTTTTAGAACCAATTATAACTATTATAAAAGATTAAACCATTTATTGTTACTAAGGAAATTGTGAAGGCAAGAAACAAATCTCATTCTTATGCTTTGCAAATTTAATTAAAAGAGCTAGACATATATAAATAAACAAAGGGTTGCTAGATATTCAACATTCAAGCAGTGATATTTAATTTGTTTGAATTCTTTCAGATTCTTATTTAGTCTGTTTCAGCTATATGTCGACCGGTTGTTCAATTCACGTGCAATTTACAATTGACAAATCCGTCTAATTCAAACTTGACCTTATTAATGAAATTAAGAAAATAATAAAAGAACAGTATAGAACGTAAAGAAAAAGGCTTTTCACCAGATTAATTCCCTGGAGACTTCCAAGTACCTTAGGTTAATAATAAATCAATGTGAATAATAGTGCTTCAGTTAATTAATAATGAAGAACATATATATACTAAGCAGTTTCTTTTGCCGACCAGACAGAAAAAGAAAGCCATGCAGAAATGGCTAAGCATCCGACACGAATTATATTTTTAACGTCAAATTTACAAAGATAAAGAAACGCTGCTGGTTTTCGTTTACAACCACATAAGAGTTAGGTTTTCGGGCTGCTTGTTTCGCTGACCTTTACAAGGGGCGGGATAAAAGGCTTGTGCTAGGTACATTTTGGCATGAATCCGAATTTATATGTATGACAATCAGTTTTATTTGTAATCATGCATGCAAAGACATAACGACAAAATATATTCTATCATATTCCATTAATATAATAATTTGTTAATTATGCACTATAAACTTATTGGTTGCTTAGGGGACAATTATTGTTTTCTTTTGCTTTAATTTTTTAACTTAGATTAGGAAAATTTTATGTGAGCATAGTATTTAAAGCTATCAACTGGTCATCATAGGCAGTGATTTGTGGGTTGAAGCATGATTAGTTGGGTGATTTATACTAATTACTGTTTTTGACGTTCATTTTGTATTTTATATTAAAATATATTTGAGCTTTGTCCACTTTTATCTTAATTAAAAAAGTAAAAAATCTTTAACTAACCCTTCCACTAGATTTTAATTTATTGCTTAATTAACTTTCGTGAGGTAAATTATTACCCTAGCGAATTGAATTAACCACTAGTTTACACTGCCCTAGACGATTAACGAATTGGAATTATCTTATCATGGAATAATCTAAGATTGCATTCATAATGCATGGTAATTTTAATAACCAAAAGAAATGACAACTTGGCAAAAAGATATAAAAAAAAATTACCAATTGCAAATATTTCTCTGTTGTTTAGTCAAACCTAGAACAAGCAAAGATAGGTAGAAGTGTGTATGAATCAAAGTGGTCCTTCTTCATATTTCTTATTTAATAATTGAGAAGGGACATTTTTTGCCCTCTTTTCATTTCCCGTAAATATAGTAAAATATCAATAATATTATGATAAATTTTTATATAATTTTTCATACAATTTAAGTTAACAAAATTATATTATTACTATTTAAGTTTTTTTAATCTTATAAAAATATAAAACATATGATAAATTTAAGTGATAATCAAAACAATGAACCTTTTGAATAAACATACTTTTTTTTTTCTAATAAATATTAATGGAACACTAATATCATCGACATTTATTAAAATTTTTATTCAACCATCATTATATTATGACTATATATTAATTACTTAAAAGAATATGTACTGAAATTTAATTAAGCTAAAGAAAATTTTATCAACTTTTTTTAAAATCTATTTCTAAGTATTTTCTTGACCTCAAATAAATATTTTCATTTATTTCAATCAAACGCTATAATATTTTAATCATATAATAATTAATAAACCAACTTTTCAGCCAAATTGAACCTATCAAACGCATGTCTTTGAAAACAAAACAAGCAACAATTATAAGGCCACAAATAATTTATATGTACAGATATTTAACAATAAGTTGTTGGTCCATCAATCCATTCATACAAACACATAACAACGATAATAATATTCAAACCCAAGTTAGAAAATAATAATCCTCCTAAAATAATATAAAAAATTAATTCCCATTGTGGTCCCTCCATTGAAAAATATAGTATGTGGTCGTGAAGTACAGGTAGCCAGAAAACGGATGGTTGTTTCGTCGATCAGTGCTGCGAAACAAAGTCTATAAATTGACTAAACATTTCTCCCAAGTTGTCACTTGTAATTTCTGTGTTAAGTGCGCGTGTGATTATCATTTTTTCGCTTTCTCTGTCTCTCTTCCTTATTAATACAACACCCCCCACTTCCCTGTTTTCACTTCGCATTCCCACATAAACATCAACCATTTCTCTCTCTTTCAATATCTCTCTGTTTTTCTCCTCCTGTTTTCCGCTCTATTTCTCAGTTTTTCTCAAACTTTAAGGTATAGCAAGCAATAATCATTGTTTTGGTATCTTCTTTTAATGAAAAAGCTGTTTGGTAATGAACATTCTTCTTGTTGTCGCAGAGTCTTTGAAGTTAAAAAAAGGAAAAAATGACCAACCAAAATGTGGCGTCTTCTGATCGGAAATCAAGTATTGGGTTCAAGATTACGGTGACTTTGTCCAACTCTTCTTCCTTTTCACGAGCTGTAACAAAGGCTTTGCCTGCTCCGGGTGGTGGTTCTATCACCATATCTAGAAAGAAGGTGATGAGAAAACCAGCAGCTGATAGTAATGAAGGAGGAAACAAAGTGAATGCATGGATTAATTCCATCAGAGATTCTTCTCCTTCTCGTGTCAAATCTTCACCTTCTCTATCTGAAAATGAACAGAAAACTTCTTGGATTGTAAGTATAATATATACGAGTTCAAACAGATAGCGTTCTGATATATATAAGTTTGTTGACAATTTCTTGAAACATTAATGCTGATATATATATACCTGTTATTTATGTTTTGAAAAAGACTCGTCATCCCTCCGCTTTGAGAAAATTTGGGGAGATAGTCAATGCTTCAAAGGGGAAGAAGATAGTTATGTTCCTCGATTACGATGGCACCCTGGCACCTATTGTTGAAGACCCTGATCAAGCTTTCATGTCCAAAGAGGTTTGTTCTGTTTATACTTTGATCAGCTCTGTACAAATTTCTCAGTCGTTCACAGTTTCCTCATATTCATTCTTATTCTGTTTTCTGTTAACAATAGATGAGGGAAGCTGTAAGGGACGTTGCTAGATATTTCCCCACAGCCATTGTAACAGGAAGGTGCAGAGACAAGGTACATTCTTTTTTTCCTTCTCCCTGAATACAACCTTTTTCTTCTGTAATTTTTGATAATATTTTTATTGATAGTCTTGTTTTTTCACTGCTAATTTTTCAGGTTTTTAGCTTTGTAAAACTAGCAGGGCTTTACTACGCAGGAAGTCATGGGATGGACATTGAGGGTCCATCGAAAAATCATAAATACAAGAAGGTGAGGAAATATTTTCTTTCTTTTGCTACTTATTTTGATTATTATTATTATGTATTCTAGAAGTTTTTCAACTTTATAAATACAGGGTAATCAAGAACTCCTCTTTCAACCAGCCAGTGAATTCCTACCCATGATTGATGAGGTGGGTTTTCACTTTTAATTTTAATTTACCTTCAATTTGTAGAAAAATCAGAGACAGCAAACAATAAACCAATTTTATAATTTTTATAATTTTGTATGTTTTTGGCATTCAGGTTTATAAAACCCTGTTAGAGAAAACAAAATCAATTCCTGGAGCCAGAGTGGAAAACAACAAGTTTTGTCTCTCCGTACACTTTCGCTGTGTTGATGAAAACGTACAAACTCAACGCACTTCTTTTAAATATGTAATTTTCCAATTTCTTTATATATAATAACTTCAATGTCTAATAATGTTGTATCTATTTGTTTTACAGAGCTGGGCTAATTTAGCAGAGCAAGTAAAATTAGTACTCGATGAGTATCCAAAACTCAAACTAACTCAAGGAAGAAAGGTATATAAATATTAATACATTTCATTAATTTCAATATTAATTAATATTTTATGTGTTAAATACTTAATTATGTGAGTGATTTTTTGGTTCAACCAGGTATTAGAAATCCGTCCAACCATCAAATGGGACAAGGGCAAAGCTCTTGAATTCTTGCTAGAGGCTCTAGGTGAGTTAAAATTAAAATGAGTTTTCAAGGTTTTTATTAAATATGTTGTTAATGAAGTAATTAATTATGGTTAATACTAATATTCGTCTGTTAATTGTGGATGCTCTATAGGATATGCTAATTCAAAAGATGTTGTACCAGTCTATATTGGAGATGATCGGACAGATGAGGACGCATTCGAAGTATATATAATATATATATATATAAAACATCTCATTTTATTTTCTCGGAATTAATTAATTATCTCTTCAATTGTTTTTTTAATTGTTCTTTGATCTTCTATGATTAGGTTTTGCGCAATCGAGGACAAGGGTTTGGCATCCTCGTTTCTAAAGTAGCAAAGGAAACGCATGCCTCTTATTCTCTTCAAGAGCCATCCGAGGTACATAGAACACAACTATTTCTAGTGTATTTGCTTAGTTAAAAGCTTATATCAGGACTGAATTCCAGTCTAATATTTTATTCGCATATATTTTTTTCAGGTCAAAGACTTTTTGCAGCGTTTAGTGCAGTGGAAGCGGTTGTCTTTACGGGCACAATATTAATTTGTAAAGGATAGAGACCAAATCCATGATTCAATATTCCAAACCCACCCAAAAAATTTGTTAAAGGGTGCGGGATATGAGATTAATGTAAGTTTCTTGTTCAGCAGTTTTCAAATATAAATATTAAGAAAAAAAAAGAAGAGAAATTCCCTTGACATAATTTCTTCTTTCTCAGTTTGCTCTTCTTTACATGCATATCCTTTAATGTTTTTCTTTTTCTGATAATGGGAAAAAAATGATAAAGAGAGAGGGAAAAAAAAAAAACGAAGAACAGGCAAAGTGAAGAAATATTTGATTAGCTTTCCCAATCAAGAAAGTTTTAGTCCCATGTTCAGCAGTCTCAATTTGTATGTGACTTGTAATTGTCATGAAACTGGCCCATGTTGATATTGATTTGTTGCAAATATGAGTTGTTACCAATGATAGTAAGAAGTAATTTATACGATAATGCAACAATTAAAGCAATTATATAAAGAATTAATTTATTACCATTTCGCCAAGTGTTTATATTTTGTTTATGGAAATATCGAGACCTACATTTTATTCCTACTTTTCTTTTTAAAAAACAAATGAACTTACTGTTTGAATTCACGGGGATCGAGTCATACGATCACTCTCTTGACAAACTAGCTAGATTGTCATTGTATAAGTATATAATCAAAACTATATGATATCTTCAGATGAATATTATCACCCTATGTTTTAGGCTTTATTTGATATTGAAGTATTATGATTTTAAAGTTAAAGTAACTATGAATGAAAATATTAAATTTTAATAAAAAGATACAATAATTAAATTTTTTTAATAAACATTACTTTTATTTGATAATTAATACTTATTATTTATTTAATCAGTTAATTATATTTGACATAAGAATTTCATCCTATAATAACGATAGATCAAAATTTCCAACATCGGCAATCTCAGCTACAGCTTTAATTAATTACTAGCAAACGTCCTTCGAACAGAAAAACAATATAATTCCTTAATTCATAAGTTAGGTTTGATCTCAAATAAGCACATGATTTGGGTAATGTAACACCAACGACTCTTACAAGTTTCTTAATTTATTTTTTTGCTTCCCTTGGGGACCATGTTATTATGTGCACTTGGTATTTTAAGAGTCAGTATTAGAGAGAATAGTATGGGGAAATTGCTAGCCTTTTTTCTAAACATATATATGTTTATTAATTTAATTTACCAGAACCCAAGAATAATCAAGCAACCAAATTGCTGTATCAATTCTTGAACTCAGTGTATCACCATCCCTTGTGTCCATACTAGCACGCACTATAGATTTGTTGAAAACTTAAAAATAATGGAGAGAGAGAGCATCTATAACAGTTGTAAAGATACCTAGATAGTCAGGCAGCATGGCTCTTATATGTATGGGATTAAACTTCATATAATTCTTAGATTAATATGTATATATAATTGATTATAGAATAAAAATGAATCCTCGGATAATGAGAGCCATATTGAATTACTTTTGACCATGAATAAATATAGATTACTGCTCATAATTTTAGAGAAAATAATTGTATTGCTGGTTCTTTCATAATTTGATTTTATAGTGAAACGATTTTTACTTGGTGAGACTTTCTTTCTTTATAGACTTTAGTGTTACTCTCGAAGAATGCTAATGGATTCCCATGATATAGATTTTCATAATTTTCTTATTTTTTTTATGTTAAGCTTAAAGCCTTGATTTTTCATCTATTTTTATTTTTATTTAATATATTTTTCTCAATTCGCTGAGGTTTATTAGAAGTGTATGTATGTGTGTGTGTGTGTGTACAACCGCTAGAAACATGCAAGCAAATTTGCGTTTGATCTCTGCACTCTCTTAACAGCATGACATATATTTATGATTATGAAATTCTACCTGTTTCTACTTCGCTCATTCTTTTTCTTTTACTCTCTAATTTAACAGCTTTTCCAATTTTAAGTGATTAGAACTGCCTCATGTATATGGATTATATATCCTTTTGCCAATGTGAAAACAGGGAAGTCTTGATTGTCAATTTCATGTGAATTTTCACACTTTTAACTTCTAGTATTGGCAAGAATATTACAGTGCATGCATGTACCCAAATTATGAATATTGTGGGAACAATGGAACCTCTTATCTTTGTAATAATGTATGGCAAATTGAACAATTTTGTATTGATTGGATATTTAACAACAGATAATGTAGGGTTTTGTCCATTACGAGAACATGATGTAGAAAGTCAATTACATATATATTAGACAATTTATCCATATTTCCATAATAAAAACCTTGCAGATAGAAGTCACCTAATTGTTGAAAATAACAATTTATATATACCAGACTAATTTATTTTGATTTTGGTCTTGGGCAAATTAAATAAATAATAAACTTAGCACAGTCAAAAAGAGAGTTGGTGCCATTATATTAATTAGAGGATATAACCATGATCATGGATATATAAATTGTTAAAATAGGGAGATAATGATTTTAATTAATTAGTAAAAACATGAGTTTTATTGGTGAAACAAGATTCTGATGATCTGTTCAAGTTCAAACAGAAGATCGTTGAAATCAAGGCCATTGCTTACAAACAGAAACCTAAAGCTAAATCATTGGGCAGTTAGATTTGCGAGAGCCCACAAGAACAGTCTCAAAAGTTTAAAGAAAATCTGAAAATTGTATTTTCAGAGAGTTAGGTGGTGAAAGGGAACCTACTACTTTTCATAGCTAGAGCAAGCCAAGTGAAGGGAATCCGTAGTTATTGAATGAGGAGTTGGAATCCACTTCGTCTTAAATGCAAGGTTTGAAAGAAAAGACACATGGATATTTTACTGCGGGACACCCAACATGCTTCCAAGCCATGAAACACACTGATCAATGATCATGATCTGGCTCTATTATACGTGTAAAGAAATTTGCCACTTCTAAGATTCAAAAACCCATCCCCATCATTGTTGTTCTTTAACCTGAAAATTAATATGAAACTACTCTCCTAGAAGGCTAAATTGAAGCTCCAATTATTGGTGGAAACTAAAAAAAGAAGAGCACTTCCCCATTGCAGCCAACTATACCTCACTAAGTGATCACATTTTGACGAAAATTAATTAAATTAAATCTTGTTAGATCTTCCATATGAAGTGGGTTCTCGAGGTTTATTTTAATGCATTTGTTGTTTGAATCTCTCCTGCTCCCAACAAACCATATATGCTTAAGAATATTAAATAATCTTTAATCACAGTATTATAAAACCCTTTCCATTCAACCCATGATGTGGAATAGTACTTAACACCCATGTCCTGTGTATTATTTATTATGATTATTACATGTTCTCGAAGCTTGAATACATTAAATTAATTTTTGATCTTCTTTTGCTCTCTAGAGAGATGCTCCTACCGCATTTTTTTGGCAAGGAGATGCTATTTCTTATACGTGTCACTCTTAGCCCAATGGTCCCCGCATAGAGGGTCGAGAAGAGGGCAGCATTTTCTCAGTAAAATTAATAATTTTTCTTGCAGAAGTTGGTGAAGTGTTGGGTTGTGCTTAAACCTTTTGGATAATCTTGATTCCCATGTGATCCAGATGATGACCTTAATTCAGGGAACAAATATATAAGGTGTTTTATATTTTGTTACATATATAAAAAAGACTGTTTGCTTGGATCATACTCAAAATCATGTTACTGGTGTAAAAGATAGTACAGACACGCAGGAGAACAATCACCATTTAACGTTTGCATTTGCATTAATATATATTTTGCAATCAACGTGAAAGACAGATTATATCTATCTATCTATCTATCTATCTATCTATCTATAATGTGCATGCTTTTTTATATTTCTTTCATTGTTCACGGTCATGACTTCATGGCTAACTAGTCTGGCACAAAGACAGCCCTACAATTTAAAAATTAGTAGGTTTTGAACTTCGAATTCTTGAAATTAGAGGTATTGGCAAATTGTTAACGAAGATTAATCCTAACCGGTTTTGTATATATTTTAATTCCAGTTTTCAGATTAATAAGGCAGCTTGAAGCACGAGTTACCAAGGTATTCATTGTTTTCTTCCTAGATTATGTGGTCTCTCTATAGAGCTAACTCTCTATTTTAATCCAATAAGTTTATACAGTATCATATATCAAAATTTGTCACATGTAAATAATGGTAATTGAAATATTAATTACCATACGCATCTTACCTTAGACCATTTCTCTCTATGATATAAAAAAAATATCAAAATGTATTGTAAAGACGGTTAATTTGATCTGTCTGTAGCTCACAGGTATCAATTACCCCACTTATTTGGCTTATCTTTTCACAAAGTCATCAACAGATTTAGTGCGAGGGTACATCTATAATTTTCATTTTTTAGATAAAGTCATCTCTCGTAAATGTTATTTTCTTAACATTATGCTTAAGCTTTAATTATTGGCTTCTTCGTAAAGTAATTAAGTAGCTTTGCCTATGTCTTTATCAAGCCATGAATATGCGAGCATATGAAAAGTTGTTCTCATTCACCATCAAATTAAATGACATCTCATTTATTCTTCCACATCAATTATAAAGAAATGCCACTTTGCTTCATTGAACAACAAATCATGGCTTCTTTCTTGAATTATGATCTTTTGTTTTCTTGTATAAAGACTATACATAATACAAACACACACACATATATATATGTGAAGTTAATGGTGTGCAGATTCGCTATGGAGGGAGATAATTTATGGGAGAGTTATTCCCCCAAATAGAGGTAGCCAATCCAAGTATGACACATAACAATAGTGATAATATATAATTCATATTACGTATTCGATATTGTCAGTGTAAAACTGCTCAATGATTGGTCATATACTTATATATGAAACCTGCTCCATGAACTTAAAGAAACGTAAGCAACTGAGAGACAGGAAACCCATTAACTAAAATGGGAATAATCGTCGATCCAGCATATAATTAGGTTATGTATAAATTATATATATTTTCATGGATTTGATTAAATCATACTAGAATCCCTCGGTGTTTGAGTCATACACAGGATGCTTAAAATTCTCATATGACCGGAAAAGTTTTATAATATCTCAACCATGCATGCCAAGGTATATATAATAGCTTAAGTACAGGAAAATATATGCATTTTAATTCATTAATCTGGAAATGAGCATGTATACCAAGTTAAGCTTGCTGTATTTTAATCGTTTGGATAACTATGTAATATTATATATTTTCTACAAAGATATAAATGCAGAAATACACACACACACACACACACACAATTAAGTTGCAATAGTTATTTGAACCTAATTCAACATGATGGGAGTGACCCACGGCAAAAGTATTTCATAAGTACAATGTATACACCTGGAGAAAAATCCCAAAGAAAATAATGACTGCCATAATTAACCTCGGTTAACAATGAGGTACTAAAAAAATTGTCCCAATACAATGGTAGCCAATTATCTCGAGCTACACTGCTGTATATACAAATGCAAAACCTATGTTCACATCGGGGATATTATCAAACTTCCAGTTACTAAAAAATAACAAGGTGAACCAAAATGGATAAAGAATGAAATCCTCTGTTGATACCTTTGTTAGTTAGATTCAGACACTAGACTTAGCTATAGGCCGGTTTTACAAGATTGAAAGAGGATACTGGTACCTTTTGACAACTTTATGTAACGCGCATTCAACAAAAGTTCTACGTTTTCAGAACTTGAAAACTTAATCTTCGTCCATATTAGCAGGCATTCCAAGTATTGTCATCTTTATAAGAACACGTGGTCTGTATTCTTGGTCATGCATGCTATTCTCCGTGTTTATTTGAAATTGTGCTGTGCCTAATTGTTAATATGTCTTAGTTAAAAATCACCGCATTTAAAACTATTTTGTGATGTTGTTAGTAGGATATATAATCCCTTTAATGTGTTGGTTCTCTATACTTACGAGAGAGAAGCAGCACCGTCTTTCATGCACCAAATAGCTTTTCTTTTATCTTCCTATTGCAATTCTGACGCTTAACGCGAAATCCTAATAATTGTGAGTTCTTTATAACAACACGTTTAGGCTCTCTAGACTTATCCAAAATAGTAGTAAATACTAAGAGCTGCTGCAAGAACGACGGCAACAATACCAAGATAGATAGAAGAATATAATTGGCTAGAACAGCACGGCTTTTGGTTTTCCTTCTCAGGATTAAGATGGCGTTCGCTGATTACTGCATTTTCGGGGGGAGGGATACGGTATACTTGATCTTTAGGGAATTGAACTACGTTGGTTCCATAACTGAAGACAGGTTAATTAGTAAGATTAGCGTTAGGGTTTGTCTCGACTGTCAATGAGACCCGCTCCACCACTAGAAGGAGACGAGAGGAAAGGCGATGTTATTCCAATTAGATAATGAAGGAATGCGCGTTCGTAATGAGATGTAAGAAAAAAAAATGAAAGGCTGAGAGAGGAGACAAATTGAAGATAAGATAATTTTGAGTGAAAATAAGTATGTTCAAAATTTTAGATACTATACTTAGAAATTGCTTACTCGGTCAACTTGATGTGTTAAGGGTCCTCAACGATTCTAGAGAATCTCTTTTGCTTCACAAAAAATAAATAATAATTAAATTGTAATAAGAAAGAAAGAAATAGATAAATGAAATTGATGGAATCATAGTGTGCATTGGGAAAATTGGAATTGGCTGGTATGTACCGATAGGCTTATTTCACTTTTTCTTTCTTTTACATTAAACATTGCATTGATTCATTCGCCAAGCTAAAATACTGAAACAGATCCATAATTTTAGGATCACTCGACAGAATCTTCTGTTATACACAATCCGTAAAATTATTACAAATATGGAGACTAGTAAGGAAAAAACTATGATTGAGTAAAAGTGTTCGTGTGCACTCAATTTTCTCGATGGGCTGATTTCAATCAGCTGAACTTCACTTCTGTTTGAATGGGCTGGGGTCTTAGATAGAATTAAGGCATTAGAGTTGGAGATCAAAATTTAATTATGCAATAAAGGGTATCATTATGACACCATCATCTTAATTACGCAATTGAAGGGCATGACTATGATCCCACCATCATCTTAATTGATTGATAACAATGGCTTGAAATTGACAACTGTGACTTGATTGATCTCATCTAGAAAATCCTGCACTCTGGGCCAACGGAGCCAGGATATCTTAGTATGCTTAACCTGAACCCAAAACAGGGATTCAGACCCAGTCCAGTTAAGACTAATGAGGTAGGCACGTAATGTGGTGTATCCAATTTGATCCTTTGGTATTTGACATTAGGCATCAGAATTTTGAACGCTATCAATGTAATCTACACTAAATTGCGAGTTCTAATTACTTGAAAATAACACTATTAATAAAAAGATAATACACATAGAACATGGTTATTAAACTAACATTTATTATTGAATACTTAAAAAGAGTAATAAATAACTTTAAAAAATTATAAAATTTTAATATTTATTGAGTGGATGTTAGAGGTGCTTATTTAAAATTGATTGGATTGAGATAAAATTTTAATCCGATCAGCATATTACAAATTATGTTTAAAACAATATAATTTAATTTATAAGCATATTACAATTTAATTTAATTCAAATAATTTGAAGTGAATTAGATTGAAATAGTGTTAAGGATTATACTTTGTGCCAAAATTTAAAAATATAGTGTAAAATTTAAGCTCAAATACGTGAATAGTTTGAATTGAATTGAATTAAATTTAGGTTTAAAATTTTTATATAATATACTAAACACCTTATTTGTCAAATAATAGTTAATTTAACTTTGGTACATATACAAATAAATTAATTAAATTAAACCAATTGAATTAGTAAGAAACGAAGAGCTTACATATCAAATGAAATAAATAAAATATTTTTAAGTGCGTATTTTTCTCATTTTCAACAATCCTTTTATTTAATCAAAATTTTTAATATTTTATCCTGAAATTATTAAATTTTATTTGAGGTTAGTATTTTAAATTAATCCAATTCAAATCGATTTAAACTCCTAAAATTAATGATTTGGATTGATTTAAAAAGTTTTTAGATCGATTTATGAATTAATATTTTTTTAACTATTATTTGCAATTTTAATTTTAAATTAAATCAATTTTAAATCGTAAAATTATAAATTGAACCACTTAATATTATCCTATGAAAACTTTTAGTGTCTTTTATCTGTCATCTCATGTTATAAATAGCTGCCTTTATTTCTTGTATGTAGTGACAATTGAAAAAAATAAAAAATAAAAAATAAAAAATTAGAGGGATTAAGAAAGAAAAATTGTTCATGAAACTCTCTCTTAAGTGTTGACCAGAGATATAAAATTAATATTAACTAATTTTTATATAATTAATTTTACAATATAATCCAATTCAAAAATTTAAGTCTTTTTAAATTGTACTTTGCAGTTTGAAATTGATCGATTTATAATATTTTAATAGATTAAATTAAATTAACTTAGTTTTAAATTACAATGTTTGTATTAGTTTGAAATTTTATTTAAAACTAATCTATATTACATGTGTCCACCCCTAATTTCATCACAATAAAATGATTTCATTTTCTTCTTTCTAAATTGAAAGGCATTTTCTTATAATTTGATTAATTTATATATCTTTTCAGTTAAAATTATCTCTTTATTTCATTTCAAATGCTAAAAATACCATATCCTATTCTAATCATTTCAATAATAAACACACCTCTAATTACAAACTCTTACCCTTAAAATTCAAACAACAACATCAACAAAAGATCCAACTAAAGAATTATCAATGGTATAACATATTTAAATTTTGAATTATATTTTGAGTTGAGTTTTGGGTAGGATTTTAAATTGAATTTTAGATGTAAATTAACGCATTTATAAAATGAATTTAATCCAATCCACAATTTAATTTGTGAATTACGGATTATAAATTTTCAATCTAAATTAATCTATAAATTTTTCAAGTTGATTCAAACTATATAAATTAGCAGTTTAAATCTATTTAGACTGTATCGATTGGAATTTGTCCATCTCTAAATGCCATCTCACTTTCTATATTATGTGATAATTATATGATATTGCTACACTAGTTTATTAAAAAAAAAAAAATTATATGTCTAATATAAATATTTACAATCAATAATAAAATTACTTATAAATAAGGGATTTTAACAAGAAAATTAGTTCTTCAAATACCATCACAATCATGAATCAAATTTGTAATAAAATTAACGGACTGGACCTTTTTTCTTTTACCTAATCCAATTACCAAATAATCCACTTATAAGACTAAAGTTGTCTAAGTAGGATTAATTATGATTTTCCCTTTTCTTTTTTTATATATAGTTTGAGTTTATTTATTATATCTTTTACGATATGAACCATAATTCAATTTGCTAGGAGAGGCAGTTGGAAAGGCAGAGGTTTGGAGGCTGCACGTCCTTTAAAATAATAACATCACTCTTCTACAAATTTCCCTTCCCTGATAGAATTGACTATATCAAACAAATGTATCGCTAACCATTAATTTTAAAGTTAATTGTTCAAACAACTTATTACATAATATCAATAAAAATCTCGTTGAGATTTGATAATAACCCAATCTGCTTCAAAAAACTTATTAAATAATATCAATAAAATCCCGTTGATATTTGATAATAACCCAATCTTCCTCTTTATGGCTAAAGAAAGACATACATTGCTGTTTATAAGATTTCAATGATATTATTAATAATAATAGCCAACAATAATAACAAATTAAGCTTGATTAATTATTAAGTTAAACTAAATTCCAATTAAATTATGCCCAATTGATAGAAATGATTGAACACGCCTTTCCCATTCTTAACAAAAATAATAATTAAAGATTAATTTTCTAAAATAATCGAAAAACAAAGCTAGCGTAACAACACGATATAGATACAGCTCCGTCACAGACACTGTAGTTGATTAAGGGAATGGCGACCGTAATAAGAAAACCTACCTGTGGTTGTAATATTTTCTGCCAAAAATTAATAAAAAATTTTAAGGAAATCATTCGACTATTACATTAACTTCGTCGTCTGCTTATTAAATATCCATAGCCGGTAAACAAAGTCGACGGCTACCCGCACACTCTTCCCCTGTCAACGGTCAAACGTGCAGCCTCGTAATGCGCAAGTCATTCATCTCTTCGTTAGCTCATTTAACAGCTTTAAAAAGAACACAGACAAACGGAGCTCGCATGTTTACGGAAAAACGGAGCTTACGTATTTATATAGGATGATTTAACATATAATGGCGTTATAATTTTAATTATTTTTTAATATATACAAATATATTTGTAAAGCAAAATAAATATTTAATAAATATTTTGATTATTACATTTTCAAAATAATAAACTAAAATTTAATTATTTTGATGATTAAAACTTCAGTTATTAATTATTGATTAGTAATATGTAGTAGAAGTGTATTGACAAAAAATGAGTATTAATCACTAAATAATTATTTTACTTTAAATTTTAAAAATTGAACATATAATTATATTAAATATTTGAATTATATTAATTATTTAATTTTTTATTGTTATAAATTAAGTATAAATTATCTATTTTTTAGTTTTATAATTAATTTAAAATATTAAAATTTTAAAATTAAAAGATTAATATATTATTATATTAAACATTGATTGGTTAACTTTTAAACTATAATAGTGTTATGGTAATTTTTTAAATTATAAAAGTATTTGTTATAGATATTATGATAAGAGATATTTATTATTTTTTTAAAAAAATTTTACTAATTAATATTCTTAGAACACTAGTTAAAATTATTATATTTAATAAGTTATAATTTTTAATGTATAAAAATATTTATTAATTATTATATTAAATAATAAATATAAAACTTTTTACCACTGTCTTAAGATTCTATTAAACAAAATTTTATTTTAAATTATAATAGTATTTATTATTTTTTTAAATAATAGAGATTTGTTATAAATATTGTTATAGGAAAGTAATGGAAAACTTCGTCGTCTGCTTATTAAATATCCATAGCCGGTAAACAAAGTCGACGGCTACCCGCACACACTTCCCCTGTCAACGGTCAAACGTACAGCCTTGTGATGCGCACGCTCATTCATCTCTTCGTTAGCTCATTTAATTGCTTTAAAAAGAACACAGACAAAACGGAGCTCACATGTTTACGGAAAAACTTAACGGAGCTTACGTATTTATATAGGATGATTTAACAAATAATGGCGTTATAATTTTAATTATTTTTTAATATATATAAATATATTTGTAAAGTAAAATAAATATTTAATAAATATTTTGATTATTACATTTTTAAAATAATAAACTAAAATTTAATTATTTTGATGATTAAAACTTCAGTTATTAATTAATAATTAGTAATATGTAGTGGAAGTATATAGACAAAAAAAAGTATTAATCACTAAATAATTATTTACTAATAATTATTTTACTTTTAATTTAAAAAATTGAACATATAATTATATTAATTATTTAATTTTTTATTTTTATAAATTAAATATAAATTATCAATTTTTTAGTTTTATAATTAATTTAAAATATTAAAAATTTAAAATTAAAAGATTAATATATTATTATATTAAATATTGATTGGTTAACTTTTAAACTATAATAGTATTATGGTAAATTTTTAAATTATCAAAAGTATATGTTATAGATATTATGATAAGAGATATTTATTATTTTTTTAAAAAATTTTACTAATTAATATTCTTAAAACACTAGTTAAAATTATTATATTTAATAAGTTATAATTTTTAATGTATAAAAAATATTTATTAATTATTATATTAAATAAAAAAATATTATATAATAATAAATATAAAATTTTTTACCACTGTCTTAAGATACTATTAAACAAAATTTTATTTTAAATTGTAATAATATTTTTTTTTTAATTATAAGAGTATTTATTATTTTTTTAAACAGTAGAGATTTGGGTATTTATTATTTTTTTAAACAGTAGAGATTTGTTATAAATATCGTCATGGGAAAGTAATGGAAAACTTAAGCGGGTATTTGTGATGCTCCCAAAACAAAATGGACAGCTTCCATCAGCAACCGGACTCACTGATCCAACTCATTTTCAACTCAGTCTCCGACGTAAACACTCTGGTCCCGGTCGTTCCGTCTCCAAACGGTTCAAATCGCTTGTCTCACAAACGGAAATCCTCTCGCTAAATGTCGACCGAGTCGGACTCGTCCTCAATCCTCCTCACCTTCCTCAAAATGTTCTTGAAGTCCATCCAGGACCTCCGAATCCTAACCACCACCACCATCTCTGCCTTCACAAAATGGGTCAGCCAAACAAGAATCCTAACCCAGAACTCACCTGCTCAAACTCTAACCCAGTTCCAACGTGTCAGGAATCTCCGCATAAAGTTACCTTGAGGGCAATGAAGACTGGATTGAGGGCTTGAAAACGAGAGTGATGTGTACAATAAGGGCTTTAAATGCAGCGTCAGCCAAGCATTTATGCTGGAAGAAGTAGTGAAAGAGCATAAACAGACAGAGAGTTTGGTTTTGGTGGACAAAGAAGGGGAGGGTACAGTAGAGATGGATAAGGAAAGGATGAGTGCGTGTGGGTTAGAGGGTGCTCATGCTAGCGACCATGGTTGGGGTAAAGGTGGGACAATGGTGCCTAGTGGTCAAATGCGGATGAGACTGGAGGCTAGGCTTATGCTTCCGGGAGGAATTTGTGCTAAAGGCGCCACCCTGGTGGTGGTTAGAGCGACTGCCGCTGGGAAAGAGAGGATGCAGAGCTGGCATTAGAATCTTTCGGAGATGGGATTTATAGAGATGCTGTGCTTGAATTGTTGAAGAGCAGAAGTCATCTGTAGGAGATGAACTCGTTTTGATGGTTTCGAGGGGATTGGTTTTTACTTTAGATTACCATTTTGGGTTTTTCTTGTGCTTGTAATTTGTAATGGTAGTTCAATTCTGTGCGTATAAAATGATCTTTCTTTGTCCCATATCATCGACTGCAAAAAGAAATGTATAGACTCTCCAGCCCATTTAATTTTTCTGGTAAAATTTACGGGGCTACACAAATAAAGGATCGTTCAAAATTGGTTATGCAAACAACATTAACTATAGACTCTCCAGCCCATTTAATTTTTCTGGTAAAATTTACGGGGCTAAACAAATAAAGGATCGTTCAAAATTGGTTATGCAAACAACATTAACTAACCAAAACTCCTTTTATAGTAATAGGTGAGTCATTGGAACAAAATTAGCACCTAAATATCAGCCATCGTTTCCGGCCTCAGCTCAACACTGATCCACAGTAACCAAAGGTCATCCAAGATCATATTTTGATCTGATTACAACTTCCTTCGTACTCGAGACACTCAACTACTAATAAATTTTCATCCATCTCGGGCCATCCGTAGAGAGAGGATAAGTCTACAAACTCATTATGATAAGGAAGCACAAATTTAACTAAGAACTTCCTATTAGGCATCTCACAAAGCGTAGACAAACTAGTTTTTCTGGGAAGCAGACTCGCACTTGTAAGTAAATCATAAACAGCCAACCAAGGTTTTAGACAGTTCTGAATGCTGGAAAGAAGCAATGTGGAATGTTAATATTGGTAAAGTATGTCCTAATTGTTCGTATTATTAATTTGAGGTATTTATATTAAATTATAATTGTAATATACAATACATATTTATTAATAAAAAAATATTTTAATTTATATATTTATCCTGCTTCTTTTTCTTATTCATACTAATATAAAAGTACATATATAAATTACCCAAATAATATAGTTATTCAAATAGTTCTTTACAAAAGTTGTATCAATTGGGTATTAATATAGTATAATAAATATATTGAATATTTTTGATAAATATCACGAGAATCATATTAGTGTGTATAATATAATAATCATGTTATTAGGACATTAATATGAATTAATAGTTAAAAAATTATTTTTCGAACGTAATAAAAAATATAATAAATTATATAAAAATATAATATTAATAATTCATCATATAATTTTACTAGTATAGTAATTACTCTTTTGACCTAATATGTTATTGTCGATTTTTGGTATAAATACATATGATTCATAAACCGTATAAATATAAGACTAATTATGTTTTGCACATTAAAATCGATTTAGTCATATATTATTTATATTAAAATATGAATGACCATCAATACAAGATCTGTTTATTTAATATAAAAGATTTCAAAATTTTGTTGATTTGATCCAGATTCAAATTTCATTTTGAATATTGGTCAAGTTCCATTTTGAATATTGGTAAATATCTTAAATATAAGTTTTTTACTGAAGCAATTAAAAGTTACATAAAAGAGTTTATGGTAACGAATTCAAAAAATAATTATCAAAAAGTCCTAAAGATTAAGTTCAAGAGTTTTAATGTCTGTGAGTTCTAACTTAATTAAGATTAGATGAATGAAAAGATTTTATTCATACGGAATGTAAAATTAAACATAAAAAATTTAATGAAAACATTTTTCATTGTAATTTATGAGTCATGACATATTATTAGATGTTAATTATAGTCGATGAGTAGTCACATAGTTCGAAATGAGATTGATAAAATTGATTTTAATTCATAGCTAATATCACAATGAACTTAAGAGATCACAATATAATCTTGTTATTATTCTTGTTATTAAAGAGAATAAATATTATCAATAAGAGAGTTAAGACTATTAAAAATAATATTAAGATAAAAGATATAAATGCTTTACACGTTAAATAGTTTAATAAATTTGAGAAATATAATTAATAACCCACAAGTAACTTAAAGTAAGTCACTACATTCTATTAACATCTAAAAATATAAGTAAAATTAAAATAAATTTAATTAAAGTAAGTTTGTCTGAATTTAGTACTTACTAATAATATTTTTAAAATATAAGAGCCTAAGTAATATTTTTAAAATATATATTTATTATTAAGAAGCTTATTTGTCAAACTTTGAGATCCATTAGTCTTTCTTTAATTAAAAACATTAGAGACACTTTAGTAAATAAAAAATTTTATATAAAGGGTTATTTTTTTATTTTTAAATTACTAATTAGATAATAAACAAAAATTTGATATATTTAACTCTCTCTTACTCTAAAATTTTGTTCAAAAGAGACTAATTCATAAAATTTTGATTCTCTTAAAGAGCTCAAATTTTTAGAGTTAAATTCATCCCCTAATCATTAAAGGTTAGTAAATTAGACTTTAATTATACTTAATTTTATCAATTTTGCGTGATTTAATGAATTTTAAATATGTAAACCCTAACTAGCGTAAGTGCTTGTAATCAACTTATCAGTTAACTGTAAAAGAAATGCCATATCACCTCTAATCCACAATATTGGTGTTACTGTTTGAATTTTCTTCTCAGAGGAAATGCTGGAGGCATGCTCCTAAACATAAAAAGTATATCACCTCCCCGAACCCCAAGCTCCCAAACCTTCTAACTTAAGTTTCAAAACCTTGATATGCATGGAACTAATAGTCCAAATAGCAGAAAGAAACATCTTCCACTTACTATGGAATCTCATTTCACCGACTCTTTGCACGAAACCCCTAATCCTCTCAGGTTAATGAGAAAAAAGTACGGTAGTAAACTACGTTAACAATCTTTGAAGAGCTAATTCCCCAAAAACTCAATAGTGAGCATAGTCTTCTCCAAGTCACATTTGAGAAATCGCCCAGATATCTTTAACGCCTTACAGACTGTTGTATGTGATCCAAAAACCCCAAACAATACCAAAATTGATTGCCTCTGCTACATATCAACCCTTTGTAAAATCCAGGGATCAGCAGATATTAAATGAGCAATATCTGAACCAAAACCCAAGTCTTTAAAAATCTTGACTTTTGACTCGAGAGTAGTATCAACATTGGCGTAAAGAATATTGAGTATTTTAGCTACAACTTTTTCAAGACGGTTTCTCAAGAAACCATTTTGTTTTAGAAATGAAAGCACTAAATCCTAATTTTGAAGATTTTTCAGGTAATGCCTGATAGGCTGAGGCTTTCGTGGTAGATTCAGGAGAGAAGTGGTGATTGATCAAGTCATCGGACAAATCTTGAATTTTGGTTTTCTGTTTCTCTCGCTAGAAGAGAAGAAAAAAAACGAGAAATTGTAAAGTGAGCAAAGGACTCTCCAAATAAAGCAATTCATAATTTCGAGGTTTTGAAGAGGTTTTAGCAAGAGTCAAAATATTAATCATAGAGAAATCATATTCAATTCTTGGGTTTAGTTGCAGATGATACCTACGAAAATCAAATCTTTGAAACCTTCTTTGTATTTTCTTTTGTTAGTTTGAATTGTATAAGTAATAAATAGGTTCTTCTCTAATTCAGTGCAAAAGAATTTCAAATCCTAAAGTTCAGCTTTGTTTGATATTGAGTTTTTATGATTTTTGAACCACAGATTACTATGAAATGAAAGGACTAAATATCAAATATTAATTAAAAAAAAAAACACTAACAAAAGCCACTAATGTTTATCTACTATTAGTTCCACAATATCAAAAAACTGCCAAGAAAAATGCAAAATCCAACTTAATAGACTATCTAAACAGCACACTAACGTGTGTGTAATCACATACATACTACATAATACAGCGAAAACAATAATTTTATCGGGTATTCTATAATTTTACAAATTAAACACATTTAATTTATAATCACTAACTTTTAATAATTCTTTGATGAAATAAAGCACCAATAATATGATGCATTTGAGAAATCAAACGTCTTTGATTTCTTATTGATTAGCCAATATAAGAGAAAAAACGAGAGATTTGAAGAGGGAGTTGAGAAACTGAAACTAACTCTCTAGAAAAGCAAAAACGATTCTACTTCTAATTTTATAATTTTATGATAAATATCATTGAGACCTCTAAACTGTAAAATATCATTCAAATCCCTATCTCAATAATATCATTTAGACCCTAACTATAAAATATCATTCAAGTCTCTCGACTTTTGAAAATCATAAATTAACTCTAAATTTCATTTAAATATCTACATATTTATAAAATACTATTAAAATACTATGATTTACTCTAAATCATAATAAAGTCTATTTTCAAGCTCTCATCTTTTTAAACAATTTAACGTGTAAATCATTTACAACTTTTGGCCAATAATATTTTCGAGAGTGCTACCTCTCTTACGGATATTATTTACTCTCTCTCATAACAAGGATAATCTCAGAGTTTATGTTGTAACCTCTCAAGTTCACTATGATGTTAACTGTGAGCTGAAATCAATCTCATTGACCTTATTTCGAACTATTCGAATATTCAATAATTATGGTTAACATCTAGCAATGTACCATAACCCCCAACTCATAATAAAAAAAAACTGCATCGAAACTTATTCCCTATTATAGGTTTTATGTAAATAATCTCCTTTCGTTTCTCTAATCTCAATTAAATCAGGGCTCACAAATGTCAAAACTCTCAATTCAATTTTATTCGGATAATCAGTCAATACGAACTGAATTTGTCACTATGAACTCTTCT